>OZ020224.1:0-246115 GCA_963971325.1 Aphodius granarius
ACCCAACCCAACCCAACCCAACCCAACCCAACCCAACCCAACCCAACCCAACCCAACCCAACCCAACCCAACCCAACCCAACCCAACCCAACCCAACCCAACCCAACCCAACCCAACCCAACCCAACCCAACCCAACCCAACCCAACCCAACCCAACCCAACCCAACCCAACCCAACCCAACCCAACCCAACCCAACCCAACCCAACCCAACCCAACCCAACCCAACCCAACCCAACCCAACCCAACCCAACCCAACCCAACCCAACCCAACCCAACCCAACCCAACCCAACCCAACCCAACCCAACCCAACCCAACCCAACCCAACCCAACCCAACCCAACCCAACCCAACCCAACCCAACCCAACCCAACCCAACCCAACCCAACCCAACCCAACCCAACCCAACCCAACCCAACCCAACCCAACCCAACCCAACCCAGCCCAACCCAACCCAACCCAACCCAACCCAACCCAACCCAACCCAACCCAACCCAACCCAACCCAACCCAACCCAACCCAACCCAACCCAACCCAACCCAACCCAACGCAACCCAACCCAACCCAACGCAACCCAACGCAACCCAACCCAACGCAACCCAACCCGACCCAACCCAACCTAACCCAACCCAACCCAACCCAACCTAACCCAACCCAACCCAACCGAACCCAACCCAACCCAACCCAACCCAACCCAACCCAACCCAACCCAACCCAACCCAACCCAACCCAACCCAACCCAACCCAACCCAACCCCAGCCAACCCAACCCCAGCCAACCCAACCCAACCCAACCCAACCCCAGCCAAGCCAACCCGACCCAAGCCAACCCGACCCAACCCAACCCAACCCAACCCAACCCAACCCAACCCAACCCAACCCAACCCAACCCAACCCAACCCAACCCAACCCAACCCAACCCAACCCTCCCCAACCCTAATGAATCTATAAAGAAATCGGGGTTGAGATCGGGGTTGGGATCGGGATCGGGATCGGGATCGGGATCGGAATCGGAATCGGAATCGGAATCGGAATCGGAATCGGAATCGGAATCGGAATCGGAATCGGAATCGGAATCAAGATCGGGGTTGGGATCGGGATCGGGATTGGGATTGTAAAATTGTAAAATTGTAAAATTGTAAAATTGTAAAATTGTAAAATTGTAAAATTGTAAAATTGTAAAATTGTAAAATTGTAAAATTGTAAAATTGTAAAATTGTAAAATTGTAAAATTGTAAAATTGTAAAATTGTAAAATTGTAAAATTGTAAAATTGTAAAATTGTAAAATTGTAAAATTGTAAAATTGTAAAATTGTAAAATTGTAAAATTGTAAAATTGTAAAATTGTAAAATTGTAAAATTGTAAAATTGTAAAATTGTAAAATTGTAAAATTGTAAAATTGTAAAATTGTAAAATTGTAAAATTGTAAAATTGTAAAATTGTAAAATTGTAAAATTGTAAAATTGTAAAATTGTAAAATTGTAAAATTGTAAAATTGTAAAATTGTAAAATTGTAAAATTGTAAAATTGTAACATTGTAAAATTGTAAAATTGTGAAATTGTAAAATTGTGAAATTGTGAAATTGTGAAATTGTGAAATTGTAAAATTGTAAAATTGTAAAATTGTAAAATTGTAAAATTGTAAAATTGTAAAATTGTAAAATTGTAAAATTGTAAAATTGTAAAATTGTAAAATTGTAAAATTGTAAAATTGTAAAATTGTAAAATTGTAAAATTGTAAAATTGTAAAATTGTAAAATTGTAAAATTGTAAAATTGTAAAATTGTAAAATTGTAAAATTGTAAAATTGTAAAATTGTAAAATTGTAAAATTGTAAAATTGTAAAATTGTAAAATTGTAAAATTGTAAAATTGTAAAATTGTAAAATTGTAAAATTGTAAAATTGTAAAATTGTAAAATTGTAAAATTGTAAAATTGTAAAATTGTAAAATTGTAAAATTGTAAAATTGTAAAATTGTAAAATTGTAAAATTGTAAAATTGTAAAATTGTAAAATTGTAAAATTGTAAAATTGTAAAATTGTAAAATTGTAAAATTGTAAAATTGTAAAATTGTAAAATTGTAAAATTGTAAAATTGTAAAATTGTAAAATTGTAAAATTGTAAAATTGTAAAATTGTAAAATTGTAAAATTGTAAAATTGTAAAATTGTAAAATTGTAAAATTGTAAAATTGTAAAATTGTAAAATTGTAAAATTGTAAAATTGTAAAATTGTAAAATTGTAAAATTGTAAAATTGTAAAATTGTAAAATTGTAAAATTGTAAAATTGTAAAATTGTAAAATTGTAAAATTGTAAAATTGTAAAATTGTAAAATTGTAAAATTGTAAAATTGTAAAATTGTAAAATTGTAAAATTGTAAAATTGTAAAATTGTAAAATTGTAAAATTGTAAAATTGTAAAATTGTAAAATTGTAAAATTGTAAAATTGTAAAATTGTAAAATTGTAAAATTGTAAAATTGTAAAATTGTAAAATTGTAAAATTGTAAAATTGTAAAATTGTAAAATTGTAAAATTGTAAAATTGTAAAATTGTAAAATTGTAAAATTGTAAAATTGTAAAATTGTAAAATTGTAAAATTGTAAAATTGTAAAATTGTAAAATTGTAAAATTGTAAAATTGTAAAATTGTAAAATTGTAAAATTGTAAAATTGTAAAATTGTAAAATTGTAAAATTGTAAAATTGTAAAATTGTAAAATTGTAAAATTGTAAAATTGTAAAATTGTAAAATTGTAAAATTGTAAAATTGTAAAATTGTAAAATTGTAAAATTGTAAAATTGTAAAATTGTAAAATTGTAAAATTGTAAAATTGTAAAATTGTAAAATTGTAAAATTGTAAAATTGTAAAATTGTAAAATTGTAAAATTGTAAAATTGTAAAATTGTAAAATTGTAAAATTGTAAAATTGTAAAATTGTAAAATTGTAAAATTGTAAAATTGTAAAATTGTAAAATTGTAAAATTGTAAAATTGTAAAATTGTAAAATTGTAAAATTGTAAAATTGTAAAATTGTAAAATTGTAAAATTGTAAAATTGTAAAATTGTAAAATTGTAAAATTGTAAAATTGTAAAATTGTAAAATTGTAAAATTGTAAAATTGTAAAATTGTAAAATTGTAAAATTGTAAAATTGTAAAATTGTAAAATTGTAAAATTGTAAAATTGTAAAATTGTAAAATTGTAAAATTGTAAAATTGTAAAATTGTAAAATTGTAAAATTGTAAAATTGTAAAATTGTAAAATTGTAAAATTGTAAAATTGTAAAATTGTAAAATTGTAAAATTGTAAAATTGTAAAATTGTAAAATTGTAAAATTGTAAAATTGTAAAATTGTAAAATTGTAAAATTGTAAAATTGTAAAATTGTAAAATTGTAAAATTGTAAAATTGTAAAATTGTAAAATTGTAAAATTGTAAAATTGTAAAATTGTAAAATTGTAAAATTGTAAAATTGTAAAATTGTAAAATTGTAAAATTGTAAAATTGTAAAATTGTAAAATTGTAAAATTGTAAAATTGTAAAATTGTAAAATTGTAAAATTGTAAAATTGTAAAATTGTAAAATTGTAAAATTGTAAAATTGTAAAATTGTAAAATTGTAAAATTGTAAAATTGTAAAATTGTAAAATTGTAAAATTGTAAAATTGTAAAATTGTAAAATTGTAAAATTGTAAAATTGTAAAATTGTAAAATTGTAAAATTGTAAAATTGTAAAATTGTAAAATTGTAAAATTGTAAAATTGTAAAATTGTAAAATTGTAAAATTGTAAAATTGTAAAATTGTAAAATTGTAAAATTACTACTGAAGGTATCGAGACGAAACTTCATATTTAGAAGTTTCGTGACTAAACTTAGAGCTGAAAGAAGTTTTGTCCAAAAGGGCCCAAAGGAACTCGAGGTTTACTCTTATCATTTTTCAACGATTTTGCAAATTAGCCGCCATTTCTGTAATTTCGTCAAAATAGTTAAATAATAAACTATAGTAGAGAAAATTTTGTATAATTTATGTCTATTCCATTTTTTGGTATGCAACACTTAACGTACCTACGCTTATTTCAAATTGAGATTAAAATAATTCTTCTTTTTGTAAAATTAAATCATAGTAAGCGGATGCCCCTTGAACTTCCAAATTGCCCCCCTGAACACGGCTGTATCGTATGACAAAGTCATGTGCCTGGCCACATCAGATTTTTTTTCCTGCATTCACCATAAACAAGTAACATGTCCACGTACTCACCACTACTAAAATTGTCCATTTTCAAACAAAAAACCACAAAATAACTACCAAGAAACCCGAGAGACCGAAACAATTGCAGAGCGTAAACTAAAGCACGCACGGGCCTTCACCTCGCTCAGCTGTCAGCTGCTTCGCCACAGGCTCAAGTCGCTACTGCCCTTTCTAAAAACATGCGTCGCCATTTCAACAATTAATTACTCAATACTGGTGTCACTTAGAGAAAAAGCGTATTTGAATTTTTTACTCCAATTATCAAGATCTATAACCCCTAGAAATTATTGCACTTATTTAATATTCACCCTGTATAATTTCATTTAACAAAAGAAATAAATAAATAATAACACAAACAAAATACTTACTAAAAATAGAGAAAATATTTTCATAAAACATACCAACATTATTTTACACCATTCCAAATATTGAACCTTGTTAAGGACAAAACACTGTTTATAATACATTATTATAAAATAATAAAACGCAAACTTCTTCCGTGCAAATGCGGCTAGTTTTGGAAACTTGTCAAGTGTCCGTCGGGCGGTCAGGTGGTAGTTTTAGATAATTTTACACAGTGTTTTCTCATTATTTTCGACCAATCTGTTCCGCTGTTTTTTTAATACAAAATGCAGTGTAAAGTCTAGGTTAGACTAGGAAAACGACATCTACTGAATATCGGAATCTCGGGATCGGGATCGGGATCGGAATTAGTTTTTTTATCTATTTTAGAAACTAATTAATAAATGCATGCGTATGACAACAAAAATGAAACAACGATAAATTCCTCTGGAGATTCCGTTTAATAAATTAAAATAACGTACCCCTATTACAATGTCTACTTACAAAGAATAAAACTTACCGACTAACACAAAATTCCATCGCAGAATTAAAAGATATAAGGAATTGGCGTCACAAAAACAAAGAATTAACAAAAGCAGAAGTCATTTGCGGCCAACGCTAATCACAAATCTTACTCTTAGACCACGCATGCGCAACTTCGATCAGAGGGCGGGCCGGATTGCCAATTTGAAATATTTGCGCGAGCCGAATCTTTTTTAGGACTATGTATTAGCTTCACATACTTCCCACAAAAACTTAAAATAGCCAGAATCACACCAATTCATAAAAAAGGTGATATCAAGAAATGCGAGAATTACCGGCCAATTGCAATTCTGCCTGCAACATCGAAAATTCTCGAAGAAATAATCCTACGAAGGCTTCAAAAACACTTTCACAGACATAAGCTGTTTACCAAACATCAGTTTGCCTACCAGAAAGGAAAAAGCACAGAAGATGCAATCAAGCTGCTCATCAAAAATGTATCCACAGCACTATTAGAGAAGCATATGCACTGCAAAGCTCAATTATGCGATCTAAGCCGAGCTTTTCATTCAATGTACCACAAAATGCTCCTAGAAAACTCATGGAATCCTATCTTAAAAATCGATTACAACAAGTATGTTTAAACAGAGTAAGCAGCAGCTTTATGGAAACAGAATATGGAGTCCCACAAGGAGGTCTGCTGGGAGGCTTTCTCTTCATAATCTTTATAAACGATCTCCCAGCAAATCTGAGAGCTGATACACCGACACCTTTACGGTAAATTTACAAAAATTTATTTTACGGTGCTTATTCTTGTCCAATTCTACAGAGGCTACGTGGAAACCTCTGCTCTCCTCGTGACCTCTTTCCTTCGTCTGCTGACGTTCGCTGCAAATTTCAGCTCTTTAACAAGCGCGTCCCGCGGCGTTATCTGCAAAACGAAGAAGCAAACATCGTTTCATTCTGTGATGGACGCATTCAAATGAAATAATCGGTTGTCACCGATCCTGCAAATGTCGCGAAATGTTTCGACTATGGTGAGAATGATGATGGTCGATCATCATCAGTCAAGAAAAAACAATATACTTGATATTCGGTCAAGGTAAATTGAAGGCAAAAGTTTCTAACTTCAAAATGATCACCCGAGTATTATGACAAAACATATCAAGAACCAATAATCCATCCGTACCTGCTCGGCGATCGACAGTTTCCTGACGTTCCACAGAAATTCAAAAATCCCTATGAGGAAGGCTATCCCGATTCCTCCGGCCAGCACAACAAATACTCCACCCACGTGATCTATGCCCAATTCGGCCGCAGAGTCCTCGACGGCCTCCTCTTCTTTCTATTATAACACGTGTAACATAATACATATAACCTGAATTTTTATCGCACTGTGTACTGCGCACAACTCACGTCACACTTTCCGCCGCCGTGTTTCTGTCGCCACCATTTCTCTTTGAGCTTGTGCAATTTTCCCTCTTCCTGCATCTTGAGGACCGCGCCGCTGATGGCCGCATTATACGGCGAATCTTGAAATACACACATCACTACATAAATTAATGGCTTACATCAGTGTTTCCCAACTTGTGGTCCGCACCAATCAACTTCCTAGGCAAATTTAGCACCTACGAGTGTCCGAACTCATCTAAATCATTGAGAAATTCCTCAAGAGGCTGAGAGCTTTTGGACAAACACCAATCAAACTTATCGGGCAAACTCATTTTTTTAAAGGAAATATTGCACCAACGAATGTCCAAAGGGTTGTACACCAGTAGAAATTTTCTCAACAGTCTGAAGCAACCTTTTGGACCAACACCAATCAACTTCCTCGGCAAATTTACCACCTACGAGTGTCCAAACTCATACAAATCATTAAAAAATTGGGAAACGCTGTTATAGTCTACTCACTTGTGGGCATCGCTATCCCGTAATTCTTGATATCGAGCCATCCGCCGACCTGCATCAGTTCGCAGTTCCTCTCCATCTCGTACTCGATGGAAGAGCTCTCCATGAGAAAGGCGTACTTCCTCTTGCTAGTAAGCACACGCTTCACGCCATCTTTGTTGCTGCTCTCGAAGACGCTCGGTTCGGCCATGCGCATCTGGCGCCACATCTTCTGGTACGTGGTAAAGTTGGAGTCGCGGAAAAACGCGGACGTGGCGCCACCTTGCACGCACCCGTACTTGATCTCGTTCTGTTTGGCCAAGTCTTCGGCGCTCTCGATCGTCGGTCCCATCCGCTCGTTGGTGAGGAACGCAGCCAAATTCGCCGTGTACGAAGACGTGATGATCAACGAGAAGAACCACCACATGCCGGCTATCATACGAGTCGAAATTCCCCTTGGAATATTTGATATTAGATAAAGAGAGGGTGTAACAGATTTGAGTGTTACACAAACTTTCAGAGATGATATTCGGTTCTGAGTAGCTGATGACGAAGTTGATAAAACAAAAACTCACTTTGGAAGAATATCGCAACCTTGAGTCATAATGGAGCCCATCGTCAGCCAGAAGCAGTTCCGTATGGTCCAGATGTTCTCCAGTTCGGTCGGTTTCGGGTCGCACGGGTGCGGATTCTCCCAGTCTTTGGGAGCCAATCTGAAAACGCATATCAAGTTATCGAAAGGGTTTATCTAAGAACTAAGAACTACACATTTTCTAGTTGATAATCAGAAATAAGTAGCAATTGTAATTCAGACAAAAGCAAATGTATTTCAAATTAAATTAAATGTATTTCGGAATTCTTTGTTTCTGTTTTAAAACCCCCTTGGAACGAGATACCTCTGGATAGCCGCAGTTGTAACTATTCAAGATCAAATTATGTTTTATCGCACATCTATTGTGTTACGAGACTATTCAGCTTAGTTTGAAACAACTCTAACTCTACTCAGAACACTAACCTTGCAGCTACGAAGATGAGAAAAGACATGACGACAAAAGCGGTCGCCATGTACAACCAGATATCCAGCGATAGAGGATCCATGAAGGCAAACAACTCTGGAGGTTTTTTCACGGCCTTCCCGAACAGTATACTGATACCCAGAGTCATGAAAGGCATCGAGAAGTCAACAGCTTTTCCGCGCTCGTACGTAATAGTTAAATCGCATATGGCCAAATCCGCTTTCTAAACATATTAATATACCATATTACTACAAGATAATATGTATTTCGTATTTGGTTTATGTAAAAAAAACACAACTTGGACAGAAATGAGAAATTTTTTTTTAATTATCAATGTTTCAGAAATTTTTGTTTCCCTGAAGTCTTTGGGTAGATGAATAAACCAGCTCTTAATTGATAAAATTGATAAATATGTTAGCAGGCGATTAAAAATTCGTATGAATCATGAAATTAATTGTAATTTTATATTTGATACCGTGTAATCTTTCTGGATACGTTTTTCAAATAAAATGTTTGCGTATCTTTAAAAATAAAAGCACTTTACTATTTAGTAATTTTCTTAATTTTGTAACAACCGATAACGCAAGCAGTTATTTATACCTTTATGTTTGCATTTTAGGTTTAAGACAATACAGAAACTGTTTATTGAAATAAAATTTTCTCAAAAATTGACAATACAAATTTGTTCCATTTGTGTCCAAGTTAGTGCCAGATCCTGTAGGTATATTAGCCCAATCGTGTTTTTAAGTTGGCAGATAAATTGAGAATCCTTATAAACAGCCAATATTGGCACAATCGTAATTTTAAATTGACAGAAAAGTAGTTATAAGACAACATTGTTCCAATCATGCTTTTCTGTTAACAAATAATATTGAAATTGCGATATTGACCGAATTGTGACAAATTTGAATTGACAAATCGACTGCAATAGTACATACATACCCTGTCTAGAATTTGCCTAATCAATCCGTTCCATTCCTTCTTCACGGGATCGTAGCTACCGTAATTATTATCCGGCACCAGTTCGAAGTTGTACTTAAAATTCAATATCTCCGCTATTCCGTCGATTATGTCCATCGAGAACCCCTCGAATCTATCGTTGCCCTGCAGCAACTCGCCCCCTTTCGGCTGCTGCCGATACATGAGATACGGGGCACCAATCCTACAATGAAAAAACCGAATTATCATCAAGCAATTTCGCATAATCGAATGATTCGCTTCCCGAGACGTTTTGGAAGACGTTTACCTGGAGGCAACCGTGAACGTCTTCTGATGTATCTGCTTCTCGAATTCCACCTGGCGGTCGTGCTCGCTGACGATGTACTCGAGAGCGTCCGGCCTTTCCGACGCCCAGTTCGCCGTAAGTCGAAATACGCCGTCCTCATTCGTCAACTCGACGATTTCGAGCTTGAAGCCGGTGCGTCGGCCTAATTCGTCGAATCTGACGGGACCGCTCAACGGACCGCTTATTGTACCGTTCGAAAACACCTTCTACAAACGAGAAAAGAAATTAGCTAATTTAAAGTAAACAAATCTTTGCTTCTTGGGGTACAAGATCCATTCAAACATACACTTTTGACGTAGACACCCATCCTAAGGCCGTGTTCGGAGAGGTTCAAGTCTTCGCAGGTCTGCGAAATGGCCGCTAAGGGCTGACCGGTGAGAGCAAGTTCCTCGAAAGCGGTCAGGAACAGCACGAGGCTGTCGTACATCAGCGCCGTCTCCAACTGCAAGTAATGTTTATAGTTGAGAATTTCTTGTCCAATTTATAGTTTAGCTGGCTGGAAATAGTTGTAGAATAATGTCATGTTTTCACCTTGAGATTGCGTGGAGACATTTTGACCGTCCGGTTCCATTGCTTCCCCATGAACTGTACATCTCGGACGACATACGGGACGCTGTTATTGTTTGGGTCGATCAACCGAAGCGTAGTTATATTGGCGCCGTTGGTCAAGAAATCGTCAAAATGTATGGTATGCGAATCCTAGAAATCGAAAAGTTCAATATCAGTGATCAGGGTTGCGCAGTATTCTCTCGCCTAACCAGCGCTGTTAAAATGTAGTTGTGATACTCTAGAGTCAGATTGTACAAAGTCGCCTGTCTTAGAATACTCGGTATACGATCCACGTGACAATCTAAGACGATGTGCATTTCCGATTTTGACTTGATTTCCTTCAGAAGTGGCCTGCAACCATACACGAGTATCATTGTATTGTATCATACATCACTATGATAGAATAGGATACCTTTGATCATCGCCTGGCAACAATTTTCGTACGGTGACTGGAAAATCGTCCGATCTAGAGATCTTGAAGACGTCCTGCAACCGAATTAGGCTGTCGTCGTCCTCGTAGAGTATCGTGTATGTACGCCACTCCATGTCTTTGACCAGCGTGGCCAACGCTTGAGCCAACAGTGACGGTTCCGGGTACAAATTGAAGACGATGCTGTTGAGTTGTTCTTCGCGCTTTGTAGTGAATAGATCGACCATGTCGGGATTCCAGAAGTTCTGGAACTGCGGCAGTTCCAAATTTTCCGCGATCGATTGTACGATTTCGTTGCATTTGCCCCCGCTGGGGCCTACGATCGCGTACAAGCCTTTCCTCGTCAATTTACACACTGAACAAACAATATGTATGTACAACACTTCATCAACGGGAGAAATAATCAAAGCAACACTTACGAATTTGCCCGAGTCTGAAGCAATCTAGATGGGTCACGTCGACCATATGCGGTACTATCGTGTATTCCGAGTACATAGTATGCCTCTTCTCGACGTAGCTGATTATCGTGTCGAAGAATTGGTCGCGATCGTCGTGGAGAATAGCTTAAGAGAATAGAAAATGTTTGCTCGGACTTTTGCTATTGTGCCAATGCGCATCGAAAAAAAGACACTTACCGATATCTATGGGAGTTCGGCATTGTGCTTTCCCAACAAACACCAATACGACAAACAAGAGACACGTATGTAGCATGTAAGAGTAGTATGTGAGACACTAGCAGTGGCCGAGACACCACTTTTCGTCGCGATCGAGACACGCTAAAAATATACACATCTATGTTTCGTAAACACACCAATGTATTTTAGTCCACATCGGAATCTTCTATAGCGATCTAAAAATACTTCACTTCTGTCCGCTCCCTTGTAATGCAGGGTGTACATAAAGTAACAGATTCAAAAGTTCTTTTTAAAGAATCTCGGGTGGCCATCACCAAACTTTCCGACTACGCCGTTGCCGCAATGAAGTGTCTGAACACTTTTGCAATTATTCAATTTTGTGAAGCCAGAACCACTCTGTACTCTAGCTAACATCAGTGTCTGTGACATAATAACGAAGCTCAGTTTAGAATGTAGAGTTTAGATGATTATTTTCCCGTAGATTTTTCTCATTTAGAAGGTCACATTCTCACAATTATCATTTTCTTTGCTGATGACTAATCATTATTACAGGTAGAGCCTGGTTCTATGCAAATTTGTAGTTTTTCATGCTGATTCGAATAGTGCTATTGGATTTTCTTTATCTTAAACGGTTCGAAAGTTATGACGTTCCGAAGTTTGAAAATTGCGTCAAAATTACTACTTTACGACATTTTCTCTTTTCGTACGACTCAACACTGCGAGTTGGATTCTGAATTATGCCAGAAATCAATTTTTGAAGACCTTTTTGCACTAAGTAATACCGTTCGCGAGGAAAACGCAACAACCGCGAAAATCTATTTTTCACATTTTATGCTATGTAAAAAGCAATAGCATTTTTGAAATTAGCACAGTCCTATACATGTCAATTTTATTTAAAAAAAACTTATTGCAACCTTACAGACTCAAATTAATTGCCCCAAATTATTGCACTGAATTAATATTTACCCTGTATACATATAACCAAATTCAAAAAGATGAAATTTCGGTAAAGAAACAAAACCATATACATTAAAATATAGGTCAAACAATCAAAGATTTTACATACATTACGCGATCGTTTAACTTATTCATGCTGTTCTAACACATTAACGCGAGAATATCGCCAATATCAGCCCCGTACCATCTCCAAATGACCGCATCTATAATGCATCATTGAGAATTTCCTAGTCCTAGAGCATAATGATTGATATAATACGCCTTGCTCTCTTTTTTACAATACACCCTCACGTTTTTGTTCCAACGCTAGGGGTTCATATGCCACAATAGCTAATGATACAGCGCCACTACCAGTTCACAGTTCTTCAATATGGTCCTAGCAACTGGCGGCCCGAAAGTCATCAAACTCGAATCGGTAAGTCCGTTTCCACAAACGTGTAAGTCAGTCAATTTGCACAAACTTGTAAGTCAGTCAATTTGGACAAACTTGTAAGTTAGTCAAGTTGCACACTCTTATAAAAGCTAATTTGTATCAAAGTTGTTATGACGCAAAATAAATAGGTAACAATACCCATACAGACAATGCCGGCCGGCAAGAAGATCTTTGTCGAGGAGTCGAAAATCGAGAAAAACGAGAAGAGCAAGAAGAAGAAGCCCGTCCCGGATCCAAAACCGGACATCTGCCTTTGCAGGTCGATAAACCCCATAGTAATTCTCCTGAAACTCATGGGTCTATTCCCTGTAACGACCACCCACAGGAACGGCTACTGCGTGTTCAAATTATCCAAACCTTGGCTCGTGTGGTGTTGCATCATGGTGTTAATTAGCGCGTTTCGGATCTTCGCCACCACGGAAATCATGACTCTCTTCACTTTAGGCCGTGGTAAAGCGCTACACGCCGTTTTAATGTCCCTGAACGATATCTTGTACGCTGTTATTCTAACTCTACTCAACGCCATCAATATCTTTCGATATCCGAGATTCTGCGCGACCCTGAACAGTATTACGCCAATGATGAAGATGGGTCTGCTCTGCAAGAGTTCACTCAGAGGGATTTTGAAGGTGCAGTACGTCGCCATCGCCGTTTACGTGGCTATCATAATGGCTGAATACGCAACTTTGTTGACTTTACATCGTTCGGAAAATTACCTGACACCGTTTACTTATCAGACGTACGTGAACAGGCTCACGCAGAATTTGACGTTCGGTATTTACGTGATCTTTATATCGATGAGCGCTATCGCTATGGGTATGTTGGGTTGTTTTGAGAAGCTAGCGGCTAGTTGTTTGGATTTCCAACCGGAACACCCGCTTAAAGATGTCGATGAGACCAGTAACCATGCAGAGTTCCTCGGTTTGATCAGGTTGGTATCGATTAATTCACTCTATGTTCCTTACTTTTCGTTGTTTTCCGATTATTTGATGGAAACTAATCGATTTATTGTCAATTAACTCCAAGGTACAAGATCTGTCAAGAAGTGCATCCCTGTCCGGCCAAAGTTAAGAAGTTACCGTCGCCGGAAGTCATCGAATTCTTGCGTTGTCTGCACGAGGACATCAGCCTGATTATGTACGACATCAACTATTGCCTGAATCCACAGTTTCTCGTCCACGTCGTCGTAGAATTGACGGTTTTGATCGTCCACTGGTACGCGGTCATACTCTACATGGCTTACGAGTTCACAGCACCAGTAGCAAGAACCATTCACATCTTGAATATAGTTTTCGTCACGATCCACACCTTGGGTCTGCTTACCTTCCTCAAGCACGCGCAACAGTTACAGAATATGGTAGGTCAAGTTATATATAGGACTTAATGTACATATTATGTATTAATGTATTATGTTTTATTGTATGTATTATGTATGATTAACTTGTTTTTTCGGTGTTTAGATAAAGGCATTGACCGACTTCCTTCTAGAATACTCCACGCGAGTAACTCTACCAGAGGAACATCAGCAAGTGAGGATTTTCATTCAGAAGTTGAAGGTGCACCGCCCTCTGACCGCCAGCGGTGTGTTCACCATCGATTTGGGAATTGCAGGACCGGTAAGTGATTTAGTTTGAATCTGTACCCAATACCGCATTCTGTCCAATTCTATATCAAAGTTACTAACGTTAGCAACCACAATAGTTGTTAACTGACAGTGGACAGTTCCTGAATAAGAACTTTTCGGATGTTTGGTATTCTGTATGTGCCTTTTAGTAACTGAGTGTTTAGAATATTTGATAAGTAACAACTGTGAATCTGACTCTGAATCTGAATCTTTTTTAGCAAATGAATAGTAACTTTCATACAGAATTGGACTGAATGTTCTAGGATACAATCAATTCTATTTCAATTTTCAGGTATGTGCGAACATACTGACTTATGTTTTAGTTGCCTTGCAATTTGATGTGCCGAAAGATTAAGGAAACACCGCATCATTTGACTAACTGTTTAACTAATGCAAACTAATGGTTAACATGCAATTTTCTGTATGTGCTATTTTGTAAATACACCGGATTTAGCGGTAAATATTATCGGACCTACCTTGCACACGAAGTCTTCGTTCCTCGAAGCTTCTAGACCTGCCATTCGACACTTAAGTAGTGAAGATTTTTTGCGCACCACCGACAATCACTTCGCAACTACGCTCGCAAAGTTTATTCGCACACTACCATACTGTATTGTCAAAGATACTTATCTCTGACAATACACTCGCAACTTTTAAACATTCTAGAAATTTTAATAACACGGCCGTGCGCACACCACGCTGTTCGCAAAGCGACTGAAGATTTTTCAAAAACAAATTCGGTACCTGCGACCCGATTAAAATAAAAACTGGTTACTAACAGAAATAAAAATTTCTGTGGTTATCACATTATCGACCGGCTTTCTTTATAGACCAACAAAAGAACGTGAATCACATTCTTAACACACTTGCCATGACGTCACGTAGAATAATAATAATATTATGTATAATATATAATCGTCAGTAAACGACGACAGTAAACGTCTCTTGTCTTTTTTATCAATTTTAGATCCGAACTTTAATAACCAATAGACAGTTATTATATCAATCAATCTGTATCACATACACATATTACGTTCATAATGTAAATCACCAAGAAATAAAATTCTCTCAAGCACTCACAAAGTACGTCTTTTATTCGCCAAATCAACGATCCTAATTATAAATTCTAACCAAAATCGAGATTAACTGTTATTCGAGGCGACTTTTTGTCGCCTCAGATCGTTCGGCGTGATCACCGTAAGTATGCAACCTATACACAGAAAAACAGCCATTGTCGCCAGCGCCCAGAAAGTACCAAAATCCTCGTACAACGCTCTGAGCAGCATCGTGTAGATCACGCCGAAAATCTGCGCCATGGAAATTACCAAACCGGAACTGGTACTCTCCGGTTGTGGGTACGTCAATTCGGCAGCAAATTCAAAACCCGATGAATAGTACGCATTCTGAAACAGGCTACACGTATCGACGTTACCGATAAGTTGCTTTTAGTGACAAACTGTTTAACTGTTTTCTGTCATTGCTGTGATAGTTCAGTCATTTGGTGCTCAAAAAAGAGGTTATTTCGTCTTCGTACGCCGAGACTATTCATTTTACTAAAAAGAAGTTTATTACATAAATGATAGGAAATTTTCTCTAGTTTAATTTTCCACCATTTCTTCCACCTTCCCCGCCCCAGGACAAATGCACTGACCAGTTCGCCTATACACCATATGGCAAGGAACGCGGAACTTCGCAGTAATGATTTACTTAATATTTTTTCTCTTTTATTTCAAACTTAAAGATTATTATAGTTTTAGTTTATTAATGAGATATATGTTTCAATGTTGTCCTGTAATCGAAGAAATTCTGTTGGGCAAATAAACACTATTATTATTATTATTATTATTATTATTATTATTATTATTATTATTATTATTATTATTATTATTATTATTATTATTATTATTATTATTATTATTATTATTATTATTATTACTATATGTATAACTGTTTTTGTCGTAAAACGAGTCGGAAAGGAGATATGATCAAAATACTGATTTTAGGCGCCATTTTTTTCAATGTGGCGGCGCGAGCGGAAAAGATACGAGGTGGTAAAGTGGAAATTCAAACAGAGCACACCGAAATCTATAAAATCGACAATTTTCAAAACTTCCGGAACTTTTCAAGCAAAATTACGAAATGACTGAACTAGTAGCTTAGACACAATATACACACCCTAAAATACAGACGCTACAGTAGACCCACGGTTTCGAACGTGTTTCCAGCGCAAACATAAAGGCTACAATGCCAACAACGGTCATTATGTACAATCCCAAGGTGACTTCCCTAAGAAAAAAATATTTAATAAACTACCACGTTCATTTCTTGTTGCTATTCATCAACACTAACTTGTATTTCTTGGTCCTGTCCAAAATAACACCAAACATAACCGTGCCAAATATACCCAAGACGACCAGAAGCAAACCCATTCTTCCAGCGTCTTCTTCAGCATTCTAAGAATATATTAAGAAGTACAAAAATCACAAAAAAAACTTATTATTGGAAACCTACCTCGAAATACGACAACACGAATTGATTAAGCAAAGTGCAGACACCGGCAAAAACACCAATGTTCATCCCGTACGATAAAATCAACAGCAAGAATCCGTTATTGGTCAGCATGTCTTTGTACGACGCCCAATACTGTTTCTGCGTGAACTCTTCAGTTGCGTTCAGACGTTGGTACGCTTGAGCTGTACTCGGCGGCAGCTCAGGTTGGGATTTACAAACTAAAAACATACGTAAAGCGAATTAAACTCGTCCAGTGTCATCATGTTCACAATGTTATCTACTGGCAGCTTGTGAACATGATTACACTGAGTGAGTTTAATTCGCCAACTAGCAGCTTGTAAACTCGCTAAATGTAATCGACGCTTAACAGATTTTAAGCAATAATGCAATAAAAACTCACATATGTAAACCAGAATGACGATAGGTGTCGTATATGCTGCCACTCCATAGAACATGTACGACAATTCCGTGCCGATTGCATCCAGACTGTCGTGGTTTTTTACGACCATCGGCGGTAGTATAAATCCGATGGCTGTGCCTATTTGGGTACCCATAACACCGATAGATGTTGCCGTAGACACCTTGAAGGGACACGAATTCATAAATCAGCTTTGTCAGCAGCACAAAGCTTATGATTGTAATTGTCAATTGAGTAGAGCAATCTAGTAATTTTTATCACTGCTTTTACCTCGTTCGGTCCGAACCATACGGCGGCAATTTTCGGCGGTAGACTCAAGATGAAAATCTGCGAGACGAAGACAACGGTCTGTCCGAGGAATCCAACCCAGAAAAGATCAGGCCGGACCGAAAGAACTTTGATCAGGGTTCCCACAGCCGTGCCGGTAGCTCCGGCCAACGCACAGAAACGCAGTCCCTAAATTTCAATCATTTTAACAGAAACAGAGTGCGATCAATATCCACCGTTTCTTTCTCCGAATTCCGTTTACTGTGCTCTCAAATACTAATAATTCGATTCCGGAAATCAGAGAAAAACGTGGAAACTTTAATTCAAAACTTACTGAACTCTCAAAACGAACATCTTACCAGTTTATTGATAAAATAACAACCAGGTATCATCAACGGCGGATACGTAATCATCGAAATAACTGATGTCCAATCGACAGCTACCGCGCTAACGTTGTAATATCTCATTATTATATTGGTGATGATGCTGTATTGGATCCATTGCATAGCGCTGGAAGCCGCGTACAACACAAATAAACCGAGAACTATCCATCTTCTCGCGTATAATTTCAAATCGAACGATATTTCGCGTTTGTCTCGTCGCACTAAACTATCGGTAACTTTTTCTTGTGTATCGTCGCACATGATCACTGTCTGTACAAGGCACTGGGACGGTTTGGGTGAGGAGTTTATGGCTCATCGTCATAAGTTAGGGTCCGATAAGTAGGCAATTTAAATAAAATGTCTACTTGTGCAAATAGACTGAGACAATGAATTGAGATACGAGAGACGTGTAATTAGTTTGTCTAAAAGTGGTTCGGCAAATATACACGCTTTTGTAGGTACGTATAAATAATAAAATCGTTGACAACGGGGGATTAAGGAATTCAAGGAACGAACTGCTAAATCGTCGTCTGTATGTTACACAATTTTAGACAGAACGATCGTTATGAACAGCCTCCACATTCTGAGTATAAAAGAAAACATCCGGAGTTGCCTCCACCCAACATTCCGACAAGAACTGTCGTATTATTCAAGCAAACGTTAATCATAGAATAACACATATCACTGACCAATGACAAAATCCGCCATTCGTAACCACAACGACGTTTAAATCGCCTAAACCGCTCATCCCATTGATCTGTAAATTAGTATACATACTGTTGTATGTACCACCAGGATAGAACATCAGCGATATGTGATCTATGTACAAGATTATTGTTTGTTGGAAATAGAAAAACAGCAGATATCATGTAGAATTGTTCTAGAAAGAATAGATAACATTATTTGTCTTAAACACCTGCAAGACATCTGCCAGAAGTCACATATCCATCCCATATAAATAGATCTCTGCAAAACCCTTACTTCAGTTTGTATTCTGACTATGAAAAATCAACATCAAGAACTAGTGATAGATAGTGATGGTTAGTTTGTATTCTGACCATGAAAGATTAACATCAAGATAGTGATAGTGATAGTTAGTTTTTGTATTCTGAATGTAAGATGTACATCAAATAAAGACTAGGTGGTAGACCGCCTAGTTAAAGCGAACTCACCGGCTTAGAACAAACACAAGGAAATCTCCGGAAAAACGCCTCCCAGCCACTGGAAACACTTCACTAACAATCACGAATCGTATATAGACATTTTAGGCAAAGTTTTCCGAAATAACTCGCGAGATTTCCGATAATTACACACTTTTGGCAAAAAAAAAGAAAATCCGATAAACACATTATAAATAAAGAAACAGTCGATGGGTAAGTGTTTAAAAATTGTTTTATTAAATAAATCTTGGGAGTTATTTACAAACAATGATATAAAAAAATATACGTCGGCTTAGACAAGTTATCGGGGCGCTACGAGAGCTACAATAAAGCCCTAAAAGTTCGACGGTATCGGCAAGGTTATGTACACGGGAATCGTAATTTATCTATCGTAACACGTAATAACACATACGCAAAACGGCAAAATAAAATATCATCGAAAAATCCACTACTTCGTCGAGATTCAAAAACAAACACAAAAAAAAAACACGGATAAAACGATAGAAAAGATAATAAACCAAATCTAATCGATCGATCACAGACAGATACACAAAATCTCAACACTATTAGATAATATACAAATCAATATATATCGGATATATTTTTTCATTTATAACTTAAGTACAGCAGAATTAAAACAAAACAAAAAAAATTGAGGAAAAAAAAAAGATTTTTCTCACTTTGGTTAGTTTTAGCTAGCATTACGGGTGATGTCTCACATTACAAGTGATTGTCTCACAGTACCAGTGATGTGTCGTTACCCGGTAACTTTTTCGTCTTCTTCTTTTGAAAGTAAATCGCCGGTTCTTCATCGTGTTCGGAAGACAATAACAGCTCTTGCGGGTTTTTATTCAACCCCAATAATCTGAAAACAAAAAAAAACACTTCAATAAACACTTTAAAAGAGCACAGAATCACTTTAAAACGACAAACTTTCGCTTCAAAAAAGAACAACACAAATTTCATCATCAATACAGACACCACAATTAGGGATTTTTAGTTTTCTTAGTTTGTTGGCAGGTCATGCAAAACCAACTACTTACTCGAGATAAGGGGGGAATGCGATCAATCAAAACAAAACGCGTTGATAAGCCCTATTAACAACTCCATTGTTTCTTTTTTTCCTATAATGAACAGGAAATTTTAATTTTTATGTTTTTTTAGGGGAATTTTAGGTTAAATTAGGTTGTCGAGTTTGTGAATAAAAAAGGCAGACTCACACACGCGCATACCACACTCTAGAATCTCTAGATTGTCATTTAATCACAGAAAATAAAACCTAAAATTACAAAACTAATAATCTCAATTGAAAAAAAAAAAAAAAAACGTATTTTCGGTGTCACTGCTCGCAGAGTTGCCTATACCTTGACAGAGTCGTGGGCGTGACGTTGACGTTCTCGATGTCGTCGAGGCCGCGGTGGACCGATATCGCGTCCAGCTCTCCGGTTCTGTCGGATCGCGACGAGAGATATTCCGGCGTCTCCAGATCTTGCCTGGTCGGTTTCCTCCACAGTTTCAGGAGGAGCGAGCAGCCGACGACGGAGACGCTGCTCAGGGCCATGGCGCCGCTCGCCATCCAAGGCGCCAGCATGAATCCGAACTTGCTAAAGACACCTGCAGCTAATGGAATACCTGAAAGAGAAAAAAAAATTGCACAAAACCTGTTCCGAAGAACTGTTCTTTGAACCTGTTCTTTAAACCTGTTCCGAAGAACTGTTCTTTGAACTTCTTCCGAAGAACTGATCTTTGAACCTGTTCCGAAGAACTGTTCTTTGAACATGTTCCGAAGAACTGTTCCTTGGAACTGTTATCCTTTGGAACTGTTATCCTGTGGAACTTTTATCCTTTGAAGCTGTTATCCTTTGGCACTGTTCTTTAAAGAAAGAAAAAAACAGAGAAAGAAAAAAAAAGCTTACATAGGAGATTGTATAGACTGGCGAGTAGGAAGTTTAGCCTGATCCTGTTCACCGTCTTCCTGGACAGTTCGAGACAGGCGACCACGTCCAAGAGGTCGCTCTTCATGAGTACGACGTGCGCGGCCTCGACGGCCACGTCCGTGCCGGCCGCTATCGCCATGCCGACGTCGGCCTGCGCCAGCGCCGGAGAATCGTTGATGCCGTCGCCGACCATGCAAACCCGAACCCCGCGCGCCTGCAACCTGCGAAATAAACATTTCACTCTTCAAAAAAAAAAAAACCGACATTGAAACAGAAACAATGGGAATAGAAAACAAAAAATGAAGCTAAGTAGAGTCGATGTTGACTCGTTTCTCTAGTAGGTTATGTGTTAAATTAGCTATTGTCTCGATTTTGACATTTAACACGTCAGATGTATTGTTTGTATTGTCGTAACCCAGCAATGTTTGTTTGAGTTTGATATGGAAAACTGATACTGTGATTTAAAGGCTGTTTTAGACTGTACTACTTTCGTCTTTTTCTAAACTTTTAGTTAGTATCTAGATAAAAGTTTTGAAGTAAAAAGAGAAAGGTGTACTAAACGTTCTTCCTTATTTATTCCAGAGTAGGCAACCTACTACAACCAAAACAAAACAATTTTAGCAAATTAGGTTACATAACCTAATAATTTTTGTATACTGCTTTATGAAGTATTATTTCTGTAAGAAGATATAATTTTTTTTAGCATGGATATGGAAACTAAATTGAGTAAAGTACTCAAATTATAACACCTTTTACAGTTGTACAAACTCTACAAATTAAATAGAGCAATAATTAAACCAAAACGCCTATGGAGCAAACCGTAACCAAATGTTGGCAGCCTGGTAATCAGCTGATAACGCCCTGTGTGCGCATGCGTGAGCGACAAGAAAAAGTAAATAGAATGGCTATTCACACTGTACTTTTTCTAGTACTTTATTTTAGATACTAACTAAAAGTTTAGAAAAAGACGAAAGTAGTACAGTCTAAAACAGCCTTAAGTATGTACCTTTGTACTCTGGCGACCTTATGAGATGGCAGCACCTCCGCGTACACCTTCGAGATGCCGACCTGACGGGCTATGCTGGTTGCGGTCTTTCTGTTGTCGCCCGTCAGTAGAATGACGTCGAGGCCCATCTTCTTCAGCGAGTAGACGGCGAGGTGCGCCTCCGGTTTTACGGTGTCCGCAACGCTGACCATGGCCACGATTTGACCTACAATGAAAATGAGGAAAACTAATGTCGTGGTTTCTTGAAAGAAAAAATAAAATAATGAACAGATTATTTTTAGGACATTAGTATGTAAGGTTTTGTAAAATGATGGTAGTAAAATTGACATCTGCACGTTTTGAACTTGAGGTTATGTAAAATTGACATCTTTTACAAGTTTTGACATTTGTATTTGAGGTTATGTAAAATGCTAGTACATACTAAAATTGACATGTATCATACAACGTTTGACATTAGTATGTTAGGTTATGTTTGCCTAGGGCATAGATCCTGTAGAAAAATTCGTAATCCGTTGTCGTTGTTGTTTGCATGGTTCGTTCTTCAAAAATATTAGTGGAGAAATTGTCAAACTACAATCAAACATAATTCTAAGACTCACTTCAACTGTAATTCTATTCTTAGTTAAAACACTAGATCATAACATTTAGCAATTTCCAATAGTTTGAGCTTTGAAATATAGAAAATGTTAAGAGAGTACTCAACTAAGTTGAAATCATCTCTACCAAACACGTTGAATAATAAAAAAACATACCCAAATATTAATCAAGTAAAAATTCCGCAAAGCAATAACAAAAATTTAGCAAAGACACAAAATTAAAGACGAAAAAAAAAAACCAAATCCACCAACCGTTGACAGCACACAGCACCGCCGACCTGCCCTGCTCCTCCTCCTCCACCATCCTCCGATCAACATCCTCCTTGATAATCATCCCGTTCCTGTTCATCCACTCCCGATTCCCCACAATAACCTCATACCTCTCGTTCACGTCCCCGTAACCGCTCTCCATCCCGATCAGCTCGCCCAACCGCAAACTCTGCCCGCCGTTCGACACCTCAACTTCGACGCCGCCAAGCTGGAAACGGCCCGAACTGCCCTTATTAACCCCGGCGAGGAATCCGCCCAGGACCTTGGAACTTTTACCGGCGTTGACCATCGTCGTGAGCGACGTGACTTTACAACGCATCCCGCAACCGGGCACCGTCTGGAAGTCGCTGCTCTGCCCGCTTATCTCCTCCGTCTCGAAGATCGATTTTACGTAGCGGACGATGGCGAACGCTATCGGGTGTTCCGAGTCTCGTTCCGCGGTGCCTAGCGAGGCTAGGACCACGGCGGGGTTGTAGGTGTCTAGTTTGAGGTAGATCTGGAAGTTTGAGTGGTTAATTTTGGTGGCCAGGAAATGCCAGATGAGGGAAAATGAGTTTCTTTTGTTTAGTCTTTCTTAGAGGCGATTTTCAACTTATGGTCCTAATTCTCTAATGTCAAAACTGGCGTTTTGTTAGGTCGTTGTTGCAGAGAGGAGATTATATGTCGTTTACGGAACAAAAATGACAAATTTTGACATTTGTATTTGAGGTTATGTAAAATTATTGCAGTAGAATTGATATCTTTTACTAGTTTTGACATTTGCATTTGAAGTTATGACAAATATAGAAGTAAAATTGAAATCTTTTACTAGTTTTGACATTTGTATTTGAGGTTATGTAAAATTATAGACGTAAAATTGATATCTTTTACAAGTTTTGGCATTACTTTGTGAGGTTATGTAAAATGATAGCACTAAAATTGACATCTACAACGTTTGACATTAGTATGTGAGGTTATGTCAAATATAGAAGTAAAATTGATATATTTTACAAGTTTTTACATTTGTATGCGCGGTTATGTAAAATTATAGTAGTAAAATTGACATTTACAACGTTTGACGTTAGTATGTTAGGTTATGCAAAACGATAGTATTGTAGTAAAATTGACATTTTCAATGTTTGACATTAGAATGTTGGGTTATGTCTTTCGTTACCTTAGCAACTTCCGGCAGGCCCTTCGTAATGGTCCCGGTCTTATCGAACATGATCGCCTTCACCTTGTGCGCGTTCTCCAACGGCTCCGCGCCCTTGATCAAGATCCCGTTCATCGCGCCCACCCCCGTACCCACCATAACCGCTGTGGGCGTGGCCAAGCCCAACGCGCACGGGCACGCGATCGCCAGCACGCTCAACGCGCACCGGAACACGAACTGAAAGATGATCTCCGTCTCGTTAAAACCGTGCTTCTCGTGTTCGGACAGCGGCAACAGGTTGATATCGACGTAGCCTATGATCGTCCACGTGACCAACGTGATCAGCGCTAACAGAGCGACGACCGGTACGAAATAGCCAGCGATGCGATCGGCGAGTTGCTGGATGGGCGCTTTTGACGTTTGGGCTTCTTCGACGAGACGCACGATCTGGGAGAGGGTTGTCGATTCGCCGGTGTGCGTCGCTTCGACTATTAGTAGGCCGTGTTGGTTGATCGAGCCGCCGATGACGGTGCTGCCGATTTTTTTCGGGACGGGCATGCTCTCGCCGGTGATGAGGCTCTCGTCGCACATCGACTGGCCTTGGACTACTTTGCCGTCGACGGGGATCTTCGCGCCCGGAATTACCTGGGAAATTATAAGAGAATTATTTGATGGGAAATAAAAAACTGTGAAAATGTTAAGTTGGAAATATTGAGTCATAATGTGAAGAAAACATTATTCGAAAAGAGTACGTCAACAAGAAATTAACGATTATGTGAAGAAAACATTGCACAAGATTAGTTAACATGCAAAAATTGACGCTAAATTCACACGCACTTGACGAAAATACATCACAAAATAGTTTAAACTAGAAAAATTAATAAAAAATTGATAAGTACATACTTGAAGAAAACATTACATAAGATCATTTTACCTACAAAACTAATGAATTTGGTACAAATAATTACACAAAACTGTAAAAATTAAAATAATCTGCAAAAATTGACGTAAAATTGACAAATACTTGACGAAAACAAAACAAAAATTGATAAGTACTCTAGAAAACGTTACACATGATTACTTAACCTGTAAAAATTGATGCTAAATTGACAACTACCTGTCAAAAAGATGACAGAAGATTACATAACCTACAAAACCAATTAACTTGACACCAAAATTGACAAGTAGGTAAAAATTACTTAACCTGCAAAAATTGACGATAAATTGACAAGTACCTGTCAAAAATATGACAGAAGATTACATAACCTCCAAAACCAATTAACTCGCAAATTTTGACACAAAAATTGTCAAAATGTCAAAAATATGACAGAAGATTACTTAACCTACTAAACCAGATAACATGCAAAGTTTGACACAAACAATAATTGATTAAGACTGCAAGAAAATATTACACAAGACTACATAACCTGCAAAAATTAACACTAAATTGACAAGTAGGTACTCGAAAAAAAAAAACATTACACAAACATCACTTATCCTAAAACGAAACTTGACAATGAAACACCACGAAATTACACCACAAAAACAAATTACACACGACTTCATAACCTCAAAACCAACATCCACAAAGCAACCCCAAATAAACAACAACCAAACAGCAACTAGATCAGCAAGCACTCGACCAAACATAGACTAAATCAAGTAAACAAAAACTAACCTTTAAAATATCGCCCCTCTGCACCAAATCCACGTGAACCTGCCGCTCCTTCTCCACCTCCTTGTCGGGATTCAGCGTAACCAGCGTCGCCTCGGTCGCCTTCAGCGAAAGCAGCCTACTCAGCGCCTCGGACGTCTTCCCCTTTGCGATATGCTCCAACCACCGTCCCAACCCGACAAAAACCAACAGCATCGGCGGCGTATCGAAAAACGTCTGCGGCGACACGTTCTGCCTGAGTATCATAGCAACCGCCACAACAATCACACTATACACGTAACTAATTGACGTTGCCATCGCGATCAACACATCCATATTAGTAGTGCGATGTTTCAACGCTTTATACGCCTGTATGAAAAAGTCTTTCCCGCCCCAGATCAACACCGGCGTCGATAACGACCACATTATTAAATTCTCCAAAGACAAACCGGGGATCACGCAACACATCTCCTCGTGCGTCGCACCCATCGACATCACAGCCATGAAATAAATCATCGCGAGCATGCAGGGACCGCCGAATAACAACGACACGCAAAAGGCGTTCTTCCATTTCTTAATTTCCTCTTTCTGTAGTAAATAATCGCCGTTGTGTTCGCGGGAGAATAGCTCGGCGCGGAAACCCAATCGGGAAATGGCTTCGATTATGTCGCGGGGGCCGGTGATTTCCGCGTCGTATTTGAATTTACCGCGTTGGGTTGTCAGGGCGACTTTGGCGGATAAGACGCCCGGCGTTTTCGCGATGTTCGATTCGATTTTGTGTACGCAGCTGGAGCACGTCATACCGGTGATTTGTAGGTCGAGTACGGATTCGCCGATGCCCGAGTGTTGGAGCACGGTCGCGGGGAAACCCAGGTCGGTTATGGCGGCCGCTAGTTGGTTCGGAGTGATGAGCGACGGGTCGTATTGGATCTCGGCTCTGGCGGCCAGTAGAGCAATTAGAATTTTGTGGCAGCCTACGGAAAATTTAGAGGGAAATAATACGGAATAATTGCTATTTTAAAATGAGATTGATTCTAAAAATATAACTCGCGGAAAACTTTCGAGGCAAAACTACCGACTTAATTTCGCGGCAAATTTGAATAACATTTCTAACCAAACTATACAACTTACCGTTTAACTTGAGGCAGTGTTTCTCGATGGCGGCGACGCACGACGCACACGTCATCCCCTTGACGTGCAACTGACACCTCGCCAAGTTCAACTCCGTCTCGTCTCCTATCTCGACCGTTATTTTTTTCGCCGCCCCATTCGTCATATTATTCTCCGCAGCCCTCTTCACCGCCTTCCCATTCACCCATTTCACGTACGCCTCGAAACCCATATCGTTAATCTGTTCCACGATATCATCAGCATTGATTACATTTTCGGCGAAAGCAACAATTCCCTCTTTGGCCTTTAGGTCAACCTTAACGTTTTTCACGCCGTTTTTAGTCGAGAGCATACCTACGTGACAAAATAACAATTTAAAAGAAAAATATCGAAAAAAAAATTGTCTCTGGTGGGATTTAAACCGATGACCGCTTACCTTCGATGCTCTGCACGCACGAGTTGCACGTCATGCCGTCGATGTGCACGGCGCACGTGCCGATCGTTTGGTTGTTCATGAGGAGCGGTAGCGAGGCGTCAAATCCCATGTCCTCGATGGCGTCGCATATCTCCTGAGGCGTGAGCGCGGCGACGTCGTAACTGACCAGTCCGGACTTTTCGGCTAAATTCACCTGCGATTGAAATCGAATCAACGGGATAACGGGCAAAATTTGTCGGAAAATTGACGAGCGATTGAAGAAAACGTTGCACAAGCCTACTTAATTAGTAAAAATATGATCACAAACTTTAACAAAGAAAGCAATCAATTAACTAAACCAACCAACTAACCAACTAAACCAACACCCAAAAAAAAATCGCCCGTCTCCCGCAGAACGCACCCACAAACTGACCAGCTAACCCCAAAATAATGCAATCGACAATATTTATCGCGAGCGCGCGCGCGTTTTCGCCCGAACGAGGAAATACCTATGTGTGTATATAAAAAAATAGTTTATTGTGTCGCATAGGCGACATACCTTGACGTGATGGATGCCTGGCCGTTGAGTAAGCGTGTCCTCGATCGTTCGGACACACGATTGGCACGTCATGCCCTCTATCGTCACGCTGATTGTACTATCGCCGGACAGCTGTCGGTCGCCGGAGTCCACGAGAAGTCGATGGTCGCCGTTCGAACGATCCTGAGTACGGTCCTGCCCAGTGGAGGTCCTCTGATTGTTGAGGACCGCTGGTTCAAAGCCAAAACTTTCCGCAGCCTCCCTGGTTGATAAAAACAAAGGAAATATAAAAAAAGAGATTTTTTTTTGTTATAAAAATGTTTGTTTAGAATCTAAACTTTAGATTGTGGACAAATGTAAAAAGTACATTACCAGATTACTGTAAACAATTACGATTTCTAGTAGCTTTCAGGCAGAAAGAGAAATTACTTGTCGAGTATACTTTTTTTACAGTCGATTGCATCTGTTGAAAATGCCAGCTGTTCAAAATGAAAGTTGTACTTTTATTGTACTGTGTAATTATTTATTGTCGCAAAACTAATTATTATTTAACTATATTTTACAATACCTTGCTCGGTTATTATCATATCATTACTGAAAACAAAAAAAATATACATATACATACATACACAAAAATAGATAGGTAAACTAGTAGCCCAAAATAGGCCTGTGATAACACAATCTTCTGTGCGCAAAATATTTGCAATGCTAACAAAGCCAGACAATAATAAAGCCATAAAAAAAAACATGGGACCGTATGCTTTTTTATACGAATAATTCAAACGATAGAAAAAAAGTTCATCTTTTTAAAGGCAAGAAACTCAAAGAAGGGAAACCATTTTTAAATTGATATGGGAGCATAGATCGATTGGAAATTATTTGATCTTTCCAATGAGCTAACATCCATAAAGATACGTCCACTACTTGACTAAGTTATTACAGCTTGTCAAAGTACACTTTCCATACTAGATTCGCTCGACGAAGCCAACCAATTGATAGAGCGTATGGATCGATTGGAAACTGGCTTATCTGTCCAATGAGCTAACATCCATCAAGATAGGTCCACTACCTTCAAAGTTACAGCTTGTCAAAGTGTATTTTAGATTAGTTCTGGTATGTTGGCATGTTTCTTACTGTCAATAGTTATCCTCTGGATCATTAACTGTAGTATGATTATTAATTTTAGTATGATCATTAGTTTTATTACGTTACTCACTGTGCCGGAGGCAAGAGCCGGAACACACCACACAAGGAGGAACAAACTACAAGGCAAAGTCTCCTAGACTGTTCAACTCACCATTCTTCAGATAGCAAAGGTTCCCTATCATCCATGCTGATGCCTCAAAAACCGCAATAAATAAGACAAAACCGCGGAAATAACACACGACAATACAAACAACACCTTCGGTTTTCCGTTTATCAATTATCCACACAACATTTTACCGAATACTAGTTTCTACACGCAACCCACACTTCTAACAGAACTTCAATAATAATTCAAGCGCGTTCCGCTGCTATTTTAACACAAATTTTTATCTACACTTGTTTGCATAAGAAATTACACTAGTTAAGTAATATTCCTCATTCGGTTTGATAAACTTTTATCTGCTTATTGGCCGTTGTCGTTGGTGTGTGCGATATTTTGTATACGGAATAATTAGAGCGCTGCTTGTGTACGTTTTTCGAACGTTTCGCCGCAAAGAATTCGCGTTCTAATGTCGCGCGAGGTATTTGTACAGTTGAACCGAGGGTAATTAGTCATTTTATTGGACGTATCTTGACTTGGTCGAGTGGAAATCGGCAGAAAAATAACCCCAATATATACTAGATTACGCTTAATTGATCATTCTGTCCGTGTCAAGAAGCGAGATATCGAGGAAATTAAATTCCGTTATCTCGAAATTTTAGATGAATTAACACGACGAGGCGACGTCACATCGCATTCGATATACGGAACCGAACTGATCGAAAATTCGGAAAGGAAACGCCTTGTAAAGTATAAGATTGTTCGAGTGTGCCGGTACAACTTGTAAATCGGAGCAGTGAAAGTTCGCGAGACAGATGGGAGAAAATGTAAAGAAATCAAGAGTTAAGAAACTATGGCAGTACTTAGAATTAGTGCCGCGACCGACTTTGACGTAACGACTGCACGTTCTAATGAACAACAGGACACAATGATATCCGACCTTGCCGATTAGTTAGTTATTGAGAAAATTGCAAGGTCTCGTCGTACATATTATAGAATGGTACTCAAAATATTTACGTGCGGTACATAAATAATGGATACCGAGAACGGCGATTCTTTGAACTAAAATACACGGATATTACAATTTAGAGTATGTAGACAATCTTTGCCATTTTGATGATTACACAATTTTTGCAATTTTTACCAATACCGAGTCGACAAACTGAGATACTGCCGAGTTGTGCCGATCTTTGTTACTTTGGCGATTACTGGAGAATTAGATGGGATAAAAGCGATTGCTATGTCTCTTCGGATCGCAGATGAACCGGGTAATGACTCCTGTAAATTACAACTCCCCACCTACTCTACACAGATAGCACTCTATTCTTGGATATCAAGAAAAATTATTCTTGCGTATATAGAGTAGCATAAAGAGGATTATTTTTTTCTATACAAATAATATTTTATTCAAATAAGATTTCAATATTGTTATTTCAACGGTTAGTTATTCTTACGATTTAAGAATTTAGTTGTTTATGTCAAGTGTATTTGTTTCTCTGACGGCGAAAAAGTTATTCCTCAATAAAAAAGTAGACGTTCGTCTTACAACAACAAAAATATAATTTGTTGGACGAAAAATGTATATGCTTCAACGAAGAAAATAAAACAGTTTCCTGACCCAAGTTTCTTACTCTGAGAGATACATAGAAAGTTGTGCCATTACTTTACAGATGGCGCTAACAGTTTCTCGCGTCTTTTGCCGCATATTACCGCTATATAAGTTCGACGATATGGAGTGCAGATAAACTGGGTAATTACTCCTATAAATTACAATTTACCATCTACTGTACTTTAATCAGGAAAAAATATCCAAAAAAAAATCTCCAGTCAATGTTTTACAAGTAGCACAAGCAAATAGGACCTTACATTAGCCAATAAAAGATAACAGAATCAAACAATTAATCTGGTGATAAAAAGATTAAACTGTATACGTTAGAAAATAGGTTATTAACGCTTATTAGCAAGCAGTAAACGAACCAGGTAATAAAATGGGGAAAAACTCACCGTACAATCTCCTTGTTTCCCTCTAGAATCGTGACATCCAAATAAGACAGATCGTTCGGTATGCTAACAACAGTCCCATCGATTTTCTGCAGTAAATTTCGATAGGTCTCAAAATCTTCGCTGGTTTTCTTTGTACCACCTAAAAAAATTAATAAAGAAAACAATTAACGACATACCCCATTCATAATGAACAATTTTATCGCTTAAACCCCAAATAAAACACCCAGAAGAGAAATTTACCTTTCGGCACAAATCTTAGAACGTTAACCTCCATTTAGACCAAAAAATCCCGACTTCCGAATGAAAGACTAGCGGGTGTGTGCCGCAAGGCGCGATTTCAACTACACAAAACGATACCCGTCCATTATTTGATAGCATAAATATTCCTTATCCTATTGTTTATTCAAATTGTCGCTAGAGAAATCGTAACATATGCGGCCGTGACTCGTTCTTTCGGGTTCGCGGACGCGCGGGGGGACCGCGACCACTCACTATTCCGCGATATATTACCGAATTTTGACGCAATTCATCCGATATTCGATGATAACAAAGTGCACGTCGAGAACTGCATCCGATTATGTGCACTTTGTGTTGTTCACGCACGGAACTGTCAAAAAAGTTTGGTTAATAATGAGACGCGTGAACATAGCCCCAAATGATTTCCGTCAAGAACGGATATTCGACACTGCATATTAGATATTTAAATGAGCATTATATACTTGTTTATCGTCAATATAAATTGGATAATACCGTTTCTTTGTCTACATTGTCTACATTCTACAATTTGCGTGGTTAGTTCAAATGTACACCCAAAGATGGGACTACGTGCACTATTGAGGCAAGATTTTTTCCGTCGTGGAGAGTGGTGGAGTGCGTAGACTTCCACGTTTAAATCAAATTAAATTCGTTACGCATTACGTCTGTTGACGGAACTAAGACAAGTGTGCGAATAATTCGATTCTTCAAAACATTCGATCATGCCAGACACTAGTCGTCGATAAGGCAGGTTCCTATACCCACCACACACCTGACATTTGTTTTCTAACCTAACGATAATCCGTGCTGTCATATGTAGATAACAAAGTAGTGTAAGAAAAGTAAAAGAACTCACAGAAAATGTTAAAGTTATGCACGAATCTCTTGTACAGAACGAAATGGACTCAAATCTCGCCAAAATATTCGAATTTAAGGCGTTGTCCGTGCGTACTAAGCGATAATTTTCGGATAAATCGACCTAACCTCACCATAACCAGGACTTACTTGGGCAAAAGTTTATTCCTGCATAACGAAAACGCGTTCGCCCATAACATCCTGCAGTCTTTCCCCGTAATACAACCGCACAACGAAGAAAAACCGGACACGGTTACCGTCATATCAAATGAAGAACAGTTTAACCGTTTCTTAGATCAAGATTGGAGGCGAAAAAACCCTTCTGAAATAGTACAGGCGTTCCACAACTTAGCACCCTATTCCCGACAGAATGAAATCAGCGTCTCCGATCGTCGATTCGATAAATTAGTCGACGGATTACTCGATAACATAGAAAAATTCTCGAAAGACGAATTAATCGGCGTTTTGGAGTTTTTAACAGAATCGCACCCCGCCGATGGTATGAACGCGCACAATTATCACGACATGTGGAGTGCTCTCGACGACATCTGCTGCTGGCGCTTGAAAGAATGGGATAATGCGTCGTTATTCCAAATTTGCGAACTTTGGTATAGGTTAAGTTTTGGCCGGATTTGTGATTTCGTCTACGAAGTCTTGGAGAAATTAAGCAAGAGACCCGATCGATTAACCAAAGCCGAACTCCTGCACGCCTTCTTCTACATAAACGTGTGCCGGAAATGGTCGATTCCGTTCTCGTTTGAGGACGCCGCCGAGAGAATGATCGATAGGATGAACGCCGACGAGATGGGAATTATCGCGATGGGGTATTTCAAGACGCAGACGAAAATCGGCTCGGAGAAGATCTTGAATTGTATGCTGACGCGGGCGTGGGAGGAAGCCGAGACGATACACGAGATTTCACTGACAGCTATTTTAAAGGTTAGTTTTTGTTCTATTGTGGAGTTGGGTTAGTTACCATGACAACCTGTGGAATTTTGTTGATTTTGTCATGGTAACCAGCCAGACTTGTGATGTGTAGAGATGATTTCAACTAAGAACGTCACTCCCCCACCAGTACACCTGCGCGGCGGGAAAATAACGACGTTGATAAACAGCTCCATATATCTACACTGCTAAATGGAAAGTGGTCTACTGCGCACTAGGCGGGAAGTCACGTGACGTGACGTTCTTAGTTGAAATCATCTCTACAAGTGTACATCTATTTTAAAGATTAGTTTTTGTTATTTTGTGGAGTTGAATTAGTTACCGTGACGACGGGTCACTAAGATGTCAAAATGGTGAAATTTTGTTGATTTTGTCATGGCAACCAAGCAGACTTTTGATGTGTACAAGTGTACATCTATTTTAAAGATTAGTTTTTGTTATTTTGTGGAGTTGAATTAGTTACCATGACGACGGGTCACTAAGATGTCAAAATAGTTTGAATTTATTGATTTTGTCATGGCAACCAACCAGACTTTTGATGTGTACAAGTGTACATCTATTTTAAAGATTAGTTTTTGTTATTTTGTGGAGTTGAATTAGTTACCGTGACGACGGGTCACTAAGATGACAAAATGGTTTGAATTTATTGATTTTGTCATGGCAACCAACCAGACTTTTGATGAGTACAAGTGTACATCTATTTTAAAGATTAGTTTTTGTTATTTTGTGGAGTTGAATTAGTTACCATGACGACGGGTCACTAAGATGTCAAAATGGTTTGAATTTATTGATTTTGTCATGGCAACCAACCAGACTTGTGATGTGTACAAGTATACATCTATTTTAAAGATTAGTTTTTATTATTTTGTGGAGTTGACGTGACGACGGGTCATTAAGGCTCTTCGCACACGGTGAAACTTTATTTAGTCGTGTGCGAGACTGGAGTAGTCAGCACGACGCGACCCAAACACTTCCTATGTAGTAAAGTTGGGCTCCGCTAACGGAGCTACCAGAGTCTCAAGGAGATTTCGGTCGTGAGACTGAAATCGGACGCAACCCGGCAGCCGCGTCGTACGCGATTTTAGTTTCATATGTCGTGACGATGGGAAAGCATTTTCTTCTATTTATTGCCTACCTATTATCATGTTCTAATTAATCCTCTCGCCTGTGACATTTTGCCTTGCATTATGCGTTACTGCCTGTGCTATGAAAGGGTTAACTTGGAAAAACAAGATTTCAAATGTAGGTGTTTGAAAAAACAAATACAATAGAATAATAGATTAACGGCTTTATTTTGAATAAGGTCATTTCTTCGTCACTGGATTCGTCACTAAGCATATTCACAAAAACTCGAAATATGTAAGTAAGTAGTTATCCTATCCAGCTTTTGTCAGACTGATTTGGAATTTCACAATACTTGTATCAACGAGATTTCAGTCGCAACAATGTGCGATAAAAAGTATCCTCGGAAACTTTGTCTACCCGCTACTCGAGTCGCGGGATACTTGAGTTTCCCATACGACTAAAAAAAGTTTCACCGTGTGCGAAGGGCCTAAGATGTCAAAATGATGGAATTTTGTTGATTTTGTCATGGCAACCAAGCAGACTTACTTGTGCGGTCTGATTGTAGATGTCTACAGCTATTAGATTAGTTTTTATTGTGGAGTTGGGTTGACAGTGGGTCACTAAGATGTCATCAAAGTGGTAGAATTTTGTTGATTTTGTCACGGCAACCGACCAGACTTATTTGTGTGTTCTCTTAGCAGCTATTTCTATACTATTAGCAGCTTGCGACGCGTTTTTTTTTTTGCTTAGATCGTCCGTATGTCGCAAAACCCACGTACGACGACCAACACCCTCGCTCTTTTAGAACGAATCACACCGGAAATCGACCGGTTATCTCTCATGTGCTGCTTGCACATCGGAATCGTCGGCACAAACCTCCACATTTTCCATCAGCCGTCTCTGGACGCCGTCTCTCAGCGGATAGCCGATAACGTCGACAACGTGGAAATAGTGCGGTTAAAAGACATCGAGCGGATGCTGCTCGTCTGTTCGACGTTCGATTATAACCCGAAAGTGCGGCAAGGCGATTTAATAGAGTTATTCATCGAGCAGTTGCGCAATCCGAAACGAAAACCGGAAATTGCGAAATACCCGAAATGCGTTTCGTGCGCTCTGCTGTTCTTGTCGGTGAAAAATATCTATTTGGATGATTTAATCGATACGCATTTGAATGAGGAGTTTATTGCGGAAGTGTACGGTAAGGGAAGTAATAGATTGCCGAGGGAATTGTTTTCTTTGGATTTGGCGGTTGAGGTGGATCGTCCGGATTATACGGGAAATAGGATAGCTTCGGAGAGGCGGTACAAGGCGGCGAAATGGTTGGTCGATTGGCGGAACGGATGGTCGATCCGCGAGAAGAAAAATCTGCCCAGCTCGGATCGGCTGATTTTGGAGGTGTTGAAGACGTGCAGGGATGTTGCAGGCGGCGAGGATCTCGCGAAAATTCTACACGTCTTACCTCACGGTAGTAAACCAGGTAAACAATGTTGTTTTTTTTTGTCACAACTTGTGACTTTTTTTGTCACAGCTTGCGATTTTTAATCATTCTTATCAAGATTTTTGATTTTTTCCGTAAAAACTCGTCATTGATTGTCAACCTTATCAGAAATTGTGATTTTTTTTTTTTTTCAGTAAAAACTCTATCGATTGTCACAGGTTGTGATTTTTTTACCACAACTTGTTATTATCGTTACAAGTTGTATATTTTGTCAAAGTTTGTCATTTCTAATCACAACTTTGTATTTATTTTATCATCATTTTGATTAATTGTGACAAGACGTGATTTTTCTTGTCACAGATTGTGATTTTTTGCTCACAACTTGTTATTGATTATCACAATATCTTCCTTGGCACACTAAAGTTTCATTTTTTTCTAGATATTATTTTGTGCTACGACGAAAAAACCGAAGAATTTATCGAACCCACCGGTTTCGAAGGCTACAAAGTCGGCGATATAATGCGCCCTACGCAAACGGATGGTTTGAAATGGTACGCCATCGTTCCCGTCAGCGTGAATACCACCGTAAAAATGATCTACAAACCCGTGGGAACCATAAAAATGAAGCAGAGACATCTGACGAAGATCGGATTCGAAACAATCCTGGTAAGTCTACTTATTATTTTCAAAATCCCGACCGAAATAATTTCGTATTTTTCCCTTTTTCTACGTTCAGGTGCCTTACAACGAATACCTACCCCTAGATCAAAGCGAAAAACTAGATTATATAACAAATAAACTATACAATAAAAGGCTGAGACAATAAAAAAAAACCAATCTTTTTATTATGTACTCGAATAAGTAAAAAAAAAAAACATTTTTAGCTAGGTTAGTTGTCTTTCTAAATAAATGGGGGGGGGGTCCTATTCACAAGACACATACAATACTGTTACTTATTTATTCCGAGGGAGACGTATATTTTTCAACTTGTGAATTTTTCTCTCGTGTCAAAGTTTACGTGTTCAAGGTTACATATCAAAGTTTATGAGTTAAAGTTTACTTGTGAAATAAAGTTTTGCGTGCATTTTCCGCGTTTGCGTGTCGATTTGAAAGGTCGGCGGTGGTGTTACTTTGGTTTCGCGCCAGAACTTGGTTGCGGTACCCTCTTGGCGAGTACGTACTTGTTCAGGTCGTGGAACGTTTGCCTCGTGTACTTGAAGTATTCGCAGTTCGAGTAGCCGCCTTTTCCGTAGTACTCTTTTAGCTGTTCCTCGTCCGCGCATTTGTCCATCATTGTTTCGACGTCCTTCATTATATCTTCCTTGGGACAAGCTAAAAGAAAGAATCCGATATTCCAGATATTGCAATTTTTAAACATAACTTTTCACACATTGCGTTTTCAAAACAACGCATTACTGTGTGTCAGAAAATGTGATTTTCTTGTCGCAAATTTTGATTTTTTTTTGTCTAAACTTGTTATTTTAATAATTTTGTCTCAACCACATTTTTTTCTATCACAACATCACCCCCAACACAACTCACCCGGTTGTATATTCAAATCATCGGTCCTCTTCTCCAACGGGCAGTACTCCAACGGCTTCGCCGGCTCATCCCCAACCCGCTTCGCCAACTTCTTCTGCGACCCGCCAAACTGTTGCTTCCTCTCCGACTTCTTCACTCTCTTCTTAGGAAAGCACGAAGCGTGTTTCCCCGCACCACCACCGCTCATACACCGCTTCTGCATTGGCTCCGACGCCGACAACGACGACTCCGACGTCTTCGGCCTTCGCAATTTCGACGCCGACGTCGCCATCGTCCTATTCACGAGCGCCACCTGCGTACGAACCGGCGCCGAACCATACCCGAGACCGATCTTCTCCAACCTTTGGTGATGTTTTTTCTCGTCGTTTCGCGGGAATTTCTTCAGAGAGGACGCGCTGTGCGCGTGCGCGTAATCGACAACGTCTTTTGTTTTGTTTTGGTAAGCGGGTATGGTTGCTAGGGTGCGCGTTCTAGTGGGGATTCGCGTTTTCGTGTCGGCTTTCTTCAGGTCGAGGAATCCGTTGGATTTTTTGATTTTCTGGACGTGCTCTTCGATTTTCTTGAGCAGGCAGGATTCGCGTTTCTTGAGTACGTTCGAGACGTCTTTGTTGGTGGTGTTGGTGGAGGGGTGGTAGTCGTCCGGGGTGTGCTTTTTCTTCAGGTCCGTGAAGGGGAGTCTCTTGCGAACCTGGAGGTCGGTCTTTTTCTCGGACGTTGTCGATTTTTTGCCGGAGTCGGGTTTTTTTGATGTTTTGCGTACGGTGGGAGGTCTGTTTAGGTCTATTGTCGTGTTCCTGGTGAACTTGTAGCAGTCGCCTATTAGTGTGAAATGATACGATTATATGTTATTCAGTAATGTGATTCTTAGTCACAACTTTCTACCTAATACCATTTTTAACATTTTCGAAGAACTTTATTTTCTAGTTCACCAAAAAAAAGATCATTTTTCATCAAAATTTCATTAACTAAAGTACCTAATACAACAATGTAAGAACTAACCTTTACTCTTCTCATCATGCTTCTTCTTCAAATCGGTCCCATGTGCCGAATAAGCCCTCTTCACCAAATTCTCCTTCGGCTTAACGACATCCATCACAAAACTCGAACCAAACTTCGCCAATTTCGGACACATCGCCTTCTTACCAACCTGCGACTTCACATCGTCAGCCTTCAACGGCTGCCGCTTCGGCACCCGCTTCTTCATCACGGGCAACACAGTCTGCGACTTCGCCCTCTTGTTCTCATCACATCTCCCCGTCGTTATCACGGGCAAATTAGTTTTCTCCGGTATGCTGCGTCTAACCGCCCGTATACGCTCGTCCTTCTGCCTTTGCGCGCGAAAATCCGTATAGGAGAACTTCCCCAGGGTCTTAGAAGCGTTCTCTTCGTGTTTCTTAGCGAGGATTTTATCCTTCCGCGGTTTTTGAGATTTCGAGGTGGAGGAAGAAGCGGGTTCTTCGATTCGTTTTTCGAATTTATTCACCGCTATTCGACTGGGCGAATCGGGCATTTGTTGCTTTTGGATGGTGATGTTTGACGGTGGGGAATCGTCGTGCTTGATCAGCTGTTCAAAGTTGGAGAATTCGTCTTCTAGGATTTGAACCGTCTCTTCCATCTTTGCAACTTCGTCTTTAAGGCTTGCAGCATCACGCGGTCCACCGACTTCCGCCCTTTGTACTCTGAAAGACAGAAATCACAAGAACTCGTTAATGATCGTCTTGATGATAAACCTATAGACAAAATAACTAGGATTTTAGCGGGTGCTAGCTCAAGTGTGTCAGTTAATTAAAAAAAAAAAAATCGTCTGGTATACCTAGCGACCTCTCCAGTTTTTCTGTCAGGCTCCTGTACATTCCGAAACACATCCTCATGATTCTTCTTCCGTTTTCGCTTACTCTTCCTCAAGATCTTCGTACTATTCTCCGGCGAGGTCTTGTCTTCAGTCGGCGACGATGGTGACGTCGGTGTATCAATTTCATCACCCTCGGACAACTGTATATTATTAAACACCTTCCCAGACGACGGTTTCCCCTTTTCAATGTGTATAACCCCATCCACGTCAAAGCGAACATCGCCAGGCAACATATCATCACTCCTCAACAAAATACCGTCATTAATGTACTCGGTTTTCGGCAATTCTTCGCAAGTCTCGCCCAGAATCGGCCCTACAGACTTCTCAAAGCAATTCGCGAGGCTAATATCCGATTTCGAACGCGGGTGAACGTGCAACTCCATGGTACTAGCCCTGGATGATAAGTTAGTCTCGCTCTTATAACCCCTAAGCTGCTTATTCTCGTTAAAGACGGATTCCGCGCTGTTGAAGGGGGCTTTATAACCGTCATCTTTGGTGTTCCCTACCACTTTAGTATTGCCTACCACTTTGGTATTGTCAGCTTTGCTGTTCTTCGCGTGCTGTTTGGATTCTTTCTTCGTCGTTTTCGTTTTTGGTTTGACGCAGTGTTTTGAGAAGTCCATGTTCGGCAGGCGTTTGCTGAAGTGTCCCTTGCTCGCGTTCTTGGCTAGATTGGGACTACTCTTCGCTGTTTTCTTCTGGTCGTCCGTGTTTGCCGATCTGGCCCACAGTTTTTTGTCTTTCTCGATGGCCGCGCCGGCTAAGCAGTGGCGGCTACGCTTGAACGTCTTGATCACGTCTTTGGACGCCTTGCGGGGGTTGCGCTTCTTGCCGAAGAACTGCTTCCGGGTGGTGCTGAAGTCTCGTTTACCTACAATTTAACTTGGAATTAAACTTAACGTAAAGATATTGTATTGGAACAAAGATTTTATGGTTTGCTTGCTGCTTATCTATAAAAATTGCAAGTGCACTATAAAAACTGCAAGGGTACTATAAAAAGCGATGACATATTTCGTTGCTTCAGAGCAGAGGTAGCTTTAAGGTCTACTAAACTTAATAGAAGTTAAGATTGTACTGCTCTGAAGCGACGATTTGTGTTATCTAAAAAAACTAATTGTAAACTAGTTCTTGACAGCTGCGCAAACGAAGTCGTTGAGAGTTGACAGTTGAGAGTTAATTTGACGGGACAACCCAGATATTTTGTGCCTTACTGCTCTATAAAAAGTGTAACTGCACTATAAAACGCAAGGACATATTTCGTCGCTTCAGAGCAGCAGTAGCTTACAACTACCGAACTAAAACGAACGAACTAAAACTAGTGAACTAAAACTAGTGAACAAAAACTAATGAAGAAAAACTAGTGAACTAAAAATATTACCAAAATAGTTGGTTGACTGATTATGCTGCACGCTGAACCGCCTCCTCGCGTCATAGCAAGTCGACCCCACCTTCCCGCCGGGATGGTAGTGACAAGCACCCTTCGCCTCCACGGCCTCATCCTCAACCAGCTTTTCCGTTGTACTCTGTATGAAATTCTTACAGTACGTCACCAGTTTACTCAGCCTACCTTCCGGTTTCTGATTGCAAGTGGCCAATTTGACCAAATTATGCACCTTATCCGTCACGGCCTCGTTATCGTGCGTCAGACGACTCCTCTGGTTATCCGGAGCGGTAATCTTCTTGGACTTAACAGTTCGCGAATCGTAGGTCCACTTGTCGTAATACGGAATCTCCTCAAATAGCCGTTCCTGCTTGTCTTCTATCGTAGAATCATCGAGGGTGTTGACCTCTAGATCTGCTAGTAGTTCGTCGGATTTCAGGAATTTATTGGCGAAGATTGGTTTGTGGTTGATGTCTTGTATATTGGGGCTTCCTTGCATCTTAACTTGCATATCAGCGTTTTCTTGTATGTTAGGTTCTACAACATCAATCCGTTCCTGCTTCCTCAAGCTCGTGTAAAATCCTTCTTTACTTGGTAAGATAACAGGTTGCGACTTCACCGTCTCAACCTTTTTCCCACCGTCGATTGTACCGTCGATTTTTCCATCCTCTACCTTACTACTCTCGAATAGCTCCTTCCAGAACTTCTGCATGCGCTCCTCCAAGCAGTTCTTGTCGAATTCTTTGTTCTTGAAGAACTGCTCGAACAAGGCGTGGTTACTAGTTAGATTTTCCGTCAGTTTATCGACGCTAAAATCCCCTAAGGTCGACTGACTGCACGAAAATGTCTTCTCCGTCTCCATAGACGGCGAGTTCACGAAGATATTGATAGTGTAGTGAGCCACTGGTGCTTCATGGGTCTTTTTATAGTTTTCAGCGAGCATCTTCTCGCTCGGACGACATAATAACTTCCTCGCCGGGGTATTGGGGCATTTCTTCTTTTCGAGGAATCGATTCGGACGAAATATGCGCGGATTCTTGTTGTCTATGTTGAGCATCGGCTCGCTGGTCGTGCACATCTTCAGTTTGGGGGCCTTTCCTGAAATAATAGATGGGGTATTCTTTCGGCCGGCGACTATTCATTATGTGATCAGTATTTTAACAGTTGTATCGCTTAAAGATATATTGAGAGAATATTAACTCATAATATTTATAAAAGATATTTCAAAAATACATAATTTCCTGAGTTAACTTTCATGCTGGTTGGTGTAAAAGTTAAACAAGCGCTGGTGGGCTGGTTGCTGCTAAACTCACTCGCCGACTGATAAAACAGTGAGTGGTCACACTATTAGCAGCCAGTAGCAACTAGCACGCTAGTAAAACAGCCTAGTGTGACCAGGGTACAACACTGATCGCATAGTAAGATGTAATACTAACTTACCATCTTGGTGTTTGCTGCCACCGTTGGTGGTGTTGTTCAGTAGACTACAGGAGTACCTGATGTCGCAGCCAATGCCCTTCGGCTTGCCATATCTGCCAACGACCGACGAGATGGTCGAAAGGGCGTGCATTGCTTTCCCGCGCGGTAACTTTTGTTCATCGAAGATCGCTTTTCTTCTTCCGGTTCAGTTTCTGGACGCAAAACGGTAAATTTTGAACGCGATCGACGCCACGATCGCCGCGAGTTTCTTTTTAGAATAGCTAAAGAACGGAGATCGTTCGCGAATGACAGACGGATTTTGATTTGATCAGATTTGATTTGACTGATTGGATGATCGTTTTTTTGTCTCCGTTCGACATGGTGACGGTCGCGCGCGATCCATGGCCGAAATACTAGATGGTATGCATAATAATCGATAAATACGCCCCTTTTTGTCGGTTGCGATACACCCAGGGCCGCCAATCTAGAGAAATAAATTTCTGTGATTTTCAACATAGTTCAGTCATTTGGTAGTAGTTTTGCTTGGAAAGTACGGACAACAGAACAAACAACAACGAACACGCTGAGAATTTCAAATTACGTTGAATATGGACTTAATAACACTTTATGGCCTTTATGCCGACGATAATATTTATATTGTTATTTTAATTTAAAATCTTTGAATAAAAGCTTTTCAATATACCACTTTTATTTAATGTTATTTAAAATATAAATAGGCAATCCATTATATCAAAAAGTGGAGGCAATTTAGCAAATATTTTGTTATTTTTATATTTATTAGAATTACCTAAGATTGACTAGTAAATCTCATGCCGCAAAATCAATGTTCCCTCTTGTAATATAATAATGACAAATGTGAAGATGTGGAGGTGCAAGCGCCGTCTCTCGGCGTAGATCTTTACTTACATAAGTTTCCGACTTACTAGACGAAGAGGGAACGAATTTCAGAGATATGTACTCGCGTTCTGTACTCACCAAGTAGTATTTCTGTCATGGTTTGGTCGCATGCTGCGCTCATCTTCGAAACAAATGCCTCGGCGACGGTAAACAAAAAATTGTCTGTCAAATTGCCGCGTTTTGTCTGACGACAGATTTGTTTTTCTCGCTCCGCATATCCGTGTTTTAGCGGTTGAAAAAGCGTTCGCGCACCAAAATTACCAGTGCTAAGGAAGACCGGTTACCGCGGATGTTGTTATCATCATAATGTTGACGCTAAAGGCTTTCGGCGGCGCTATCAAACCGCACACACTCAACGTCATACGCAGGGAACTGCAGCCGAAGTGCAAATGCTTCGGCCATTTCACAGAAACCGACGAACAATACACAAGTAAGTACCAGATTTTTACCGTTTTCTCTATACGCCAATATTAGCTCCAAAATGGAAGAATTATCATGTTTTCGTATGACTTTTCTTATCTGTCAAACTTACAAAGTTTGACAGATAAGAAAAGTGCTTTGCATTGCTCCACAACTTCGTAAGTTGGTTAAAAAAAAAGACAAACTCTCTATTCTAGAACTAAATAACATATGCACGAGAACCGATTGCGAACTATACGACCCGCATCGCTTAGAAGCCAAGACCAATTTGGGCGGTAATGTCGCCATCACGTCCGAAACGGACGGCACCGTCTCGTTGCGGGGCTCGTCTCTGGTCGGCACCGAGCCGACGCTCAGAATCGTCTCGACGGACGTCGAAGGCGAGGACGGGCGTCAACCGTGCGTCATCAACATCATCCTTGAGCCGCAGACGCACAAGAACGACCTCTTCTTTGCCTTCCTCCAAGACGCTTGGCGCAACGGCCAACTCGGGGAATCCCTCACTAGACGCATCGAGGCTTTTTCCGATGACCATCCCGAAGTTTTTGAAACTACCGTGAAGACGACGAAGAAGCAGCAGCAACAGAAAGCTGTAAAGAGTTACGACGATTCATTCCTCGAGGATGATGGGTATCAGACGACATCGAACGATGCTCTCTTCAGTTACCACACTTTTCCCGATAGGTAAGTAAGGTTTTTTTTTTCTCGTTGATAATCTCTGGTAGATAATCTGTCCAAATCTGTATCAAAGTTACTAACGTTAGAAACCACAAAAGTTGTTAACTGACGGTGACAGTTCCTGAATAAGCACTTTTCCCATGTTTGGTATTCTGTATATGCCTTTTAGTAACTGAGTGGTTAGAATATTTTACAACTGAGTGGATGTGTAACAACTGCAAATCTGACGGTTATTAAATGACACTTTCAGTTCTTAAATAACAACTTTGCGCGGAGAAATATGTATTCTGTATGTACCTTTTGGTAACCAAGTGTTTAAAATATTTAGTAACTGAGTTCATGAGTAACAACTGTGGATCTGACAGTTACAAAATATTTTCCACTTGTCGTCACAATGGATCTGTTGGACGTGATATCGAATTTTAATGCAATAAATGCAATTGACGATGTGAAAATTAAGTATGACTTCAATTAGATATTTCTATTTTTTACAATTAAAACTGTAGGAGAAAAAGAAGTATTTTGTTAGGGAAATGTACAAGATTATTCCCCATTCGAAGTTGTAGACTTCTTTATGAAACACAGTACAGACTGTCGAAAGATCTCGTGATAAATCTAATAGAAGAAATGGGAGAGTTTGTAGAAGGCAGTACCCAAAGAAAAAAAATTCCACTCCACCTAAACGTTTCTTGTAAATTTATATATGTATTTACTGTCGGCTGTTACCAAACCAGCATAGGACAAGATATTTCTTTGTCTGTAAGCCAACCGGTAGTGAGCAGACCTATCAAAGAAATAAGTAGGTATTACTGTTTCTCATCATTTACTGCCATGTCATTTATTGCATACAAGAATAAAATAATCGTATTTTAGGTTTACGGACAAGCCGAACTTAATAATTTCGATTGCAACGATTTCAGTCACATTCAAGCAAAAAAAAAAATCTAAATCAAGATACCCGCAGGTAGGAATTTAATAACTTCACTGACAACTCGTGTCAAAGAAACAAATAGTAACGTTTGAATAATTCATATGTACGGAATTGGCAAATGTAGTCGAGTTACTATCAAAGTTACTAAAACCTTTAACAACTTCACTTTCCTAGCAACCGAAATAGTAACTCTGATACAGAATAGAAATGCGACGTTTTATAATTTTTGCGTACAGAATTGATAATTGTGTTTTAGTTGCTATCATAGTTACTAAAACTTAACCTTTAACAACTTCACTTTTTTAAGGAACTGAATAGTAACTTTCATACAGAATTGGACTGATTGTCCGTTTTTTTTGTATTATCTAGTCCAGTTTTTATTATATATTGTCGATTTTTTTTAGTATATATTGTCGATTTTTTTTAGTATATATTGTCGAATTTTTAGTACATATTGTCGATTTCTTAGTATATCTTGTCTATTTCTTAGTATATACTGCAGTAGGGATCAAGAACCGCGGCCCATGTTCCAGTTGGAGCGTGATTACAGCAGTGACATCGAGAATAGGTACGAGGACATCGACAATGGCAATTATGGGTGTCCTCCGACGTCGAAGAATGCGAAGTATCACCTCTCCAGCGATGAGGTGGACCTGGTTATGAACAGGAGGCGCTGGCTGTCGTCTGTGGCGTGTTTAGCCGACCGTAGGGATAAGAAGAAGAGGGAACCACGCGAGGATAACTTACAGTACCAGCCCTCAAGCGAGGAGATTAAAGTTGAAGTGGAGAGAGACGTTGTTAATAAAGGTATGTATTATTTTTTTATTTTTTTTTGACTTAAAATATCAAACAAACGTCACAGGGTCTGGATTGGGTGTCAAGGTGCAATTTTGTGGCCAGTCCAGTCTCCGGAAAACCCTAAAAAATTGTAACGACCAGCTTTGGTGCGGTATAAGTTGAAAGTGACCGTTTATCGATGATCGCAAATTACGGCAATCTTGTATTAATCTTGTAGGTACGTACAATCGGTTCAATTATCGGGGCCCGTGCGGCAGAAAGGAAGACCAGCAGAAGGATCAGAAACGCGAGTATTCGACGACGTTCTACAGCACGACGAAGAACGAGGACGGCGACGGGATTTTGTACGAGCCGAAGCGGAAGGATGACGAGGGAAAGGCGTCAGCGAATGTACGTTATTAAATTTGCCCTCTTTATAACCGTAATACACTTCGTATTCGGTCAAAAACGTCTTTATTCGACAAAAAACTTCACTAGTAAAGAGTCAAGGCGCTTTTATCACGAACTCTGTGGCGCTCTCAAAGCTGTACGCCGTGCTGACGATTCCCCCACTTCAGAATCACTTGGTTGTCAGAGAATCATTTACTTATCATTCAGGATCAGTCATGATCTGGAGAGGGACAATCTTCGGCGTGTGTACTGATTCATGCTGATTGATGCGGTCAGAGCGACCTTGCAACAAAAAAAAAATTGAGAATAAGCTTTATAAATTTTCAACAGACTTGCTATTCATCTTTCGAACTCTCATTTATTGCAAGGTCTCTGAGCTATATCTACTTAATAGACGCGGATAGACGACAATATATTCTGTGATATATTCAATGATATATTCGATGATGTATTCGACGATATATCACCCCCTCTCCCTCCCGTTAGGTAATGAATTCGACGACAGTTGGAGACGAGCCGACCAACACTGGAGCGCTAGGCAAGACTGTGACGAGCTTGGTCGACGCTGCTCGCGGTGGTGGCGCTCTGTCGCCGAACAAGAAGGACACGTCCTCGTCTCTAGACGACGAAGACAAGGCCGGAATCATCGACTTGAGCGATTCCGCCCACTTCCCCGTCATCCTAGTCGACGCCAACTCAAAAACAATCCACGGCGACCACCTGCTCTGCTACGCGAAACTCGTACGCAAGTTCAAGCGCTGGCAGCGACCTTTCGACACCTCGAAGAATCGCGACGAGGTCAAGGTTGGCGATACCACGCTAAAGATGGTAGACGCCACGGTAAAGACGGGAGAGGACACTACAAACACCACTGTAAAAGTTGGTGATAACATTGTTAAAGTTGGTGACAACATAGTAAAGGTTGGAGACACCGCGGTGAAGGTTGGAGACGCTGTAACACTACCTACCGCTTTGGACGTTGCTTCTTCCCCTAGAAAAGACTCTAACGAGTTGGTGGAGGTCTTGTCGGGGCATATCCTCGAGGCGGTCGGAACGACGGACGCTCCTGACGTCGCGAAAGTGGTGAAGAACACGAACAGGAAGCCCTTGCTTCCGTCTGACTGCGTGCCGCTGATCGAGGAAGACCCGACGTTGAAGCGGGCTAAAGATTTGAAGATCGCGTCGAACACGGTGAAGGTCGGCGATTTGGACGTTAGGCTGGTCGACGAGAGGAAACGACCGTTTAAAATGGCTTTTAAGGACCTGAACGACCCTTGCGCCGACCCGAAACGTTTCGAGGAGTCCGAGGATAACTACAAGGAATATAGGGATTGGCAACGCGAAACGGGGAAGATTGGGAAGACGGTGAAGATCGGGAAGACCGTGAAGATCGGGGATAAGCTTAAGAAGGACGTGAAGGACGTGCTGAAGGCGATCAACGATGTGCGCGATGTCAAGGCGAGGGAACGCAAAACGGCGCAGGATATCGATAAGGATAAGGTTAAACGGATCGTCTGGTCGAAGAAGCTAACGCCGGAGATTAAGTTGGGAAAGATCGATATCAGGCAGCAGGAGACCAAGAATAACGCCAAGGGGAAACCCAAGGGACCCGTTAAGTTGAATCCCGTCGCTAGGGCGCACGAGGAGATACAGGAAATGACGAAGGAGATTCGCCATGAGGTTATCTCGGCGACGATGATGAGACCCCTGGCGAACAACCCCATGCCCGTCGTTAACAAGGAGCCATTCAGGGAGGAAGCTACGTTAGAAGGTGAGGAACAAACCTCGGGGCATAAAACCGAAGCCACGGAAAAGACGAAGACCGTAACGGATTTCATGGTGCGGATGAGCAAGGGTCGATCGCTGGAATACGGAAAAGTCGTGCTGCAACCGCTGAAGTCCGAATTTGATAGACCCATCACGGAATATACCGCAAAGAAGATGGAAACTAGACCGGAGGGCACAATCGTCTTGAAGGCGCAAAAATGCGAGCCATCCAAGTCTGAATTGGCGGAATCTATAGTTTCTAGTTTGGGAACGTCCGGCGGCTCTAAGCGGGAACGCGACGATGTGGAGTACGGCTCTCAAGTTAAGGTCGTCTTGAAGGCGGAGGGTGCTAGCCCGACCGTCAAGATCACACCGCACAAGCGACAACAATCGCCCGGAAGGGAATCCGAGTTCAGCGCTGACGAAATTGAGACGCAACAACTACAGTCGCAACAAGTAAAATCGCAGCAACAAAAGTCGCAGGAACTAAAGTCGCAACAGCCTAAAGTCGTGTACAGCATGGAGACTGTGGAGGTGATTCCTCAAGTTGAACACCCGCACCAATCGATCAACATAAAGGTGTCCGTTGACAAAGAACCGGAGATTGAAATACCCGGGATCCACATACCGTTCGAACCGTTCGCGGTCAGTCAGGTCGAGGACTCTGTTGTAGAGAAAGATGGGGACGCCGTGGCTAAGTGTTACGAGGCTAAGGACCCTAGGGGTGCTATACACGTTCCAATAAATCCCAAATTCGACGCCAAAGACGACGAGCCAATCGCCATGCCTCCACCGTCCAACGAGAAGAATTCTCCTTCTAACGAGATGAATTGTGTCTCTCAATCCAACGAGAAGAATTGTCACTATCTTCCAAACGAGAAGAAAAACAAGAACACAATCCTCCACAGCGCGTCGACATGCGGTGACGATTCGGATAAGGGTAAACGCGCTTTCCACGCGACGGGTGTCCTCATGGCGAAGCGTAAGGATTACGACGCTGATGACTTGCCGCCGAATAACGGCCCCCCGTACAAGGACGACGACGATGGTGAATTCCATCCGGGGCGTAGCTACGGCCAGCCGGAGATTCGCGAGTGCCCCGAGAAGAAGAAGAACGAGAAATGCGTGAAGCTACCGCCGGGGGGTTGCCCGGACGATTGCGACGACAATAACAAGGGTAGAAAACGAGCGTCCGGTAGCCTCTTGGAGAACCAGTTGCGGAACCTCGCGTACGATAATCGCGACGAATCGAAGAAGAGCCTGATTGAGCTCGTCGAGGAGATGGCTAATAAGGGGCAGAGCGTCCTACACGCGCCGCCGCCGCCGCCCCCGATTAAGGCGCCAAGTTCCCCCTCCGCCACCCTAGACCACCAAGCCAAGCCGAAGAAAGGTAACTAGAAATCAAAATTCCACCCAAAAAAAGCATAAAATACTATTAATATTCTTCGTGCGTAGGTCCTGGAGGTGGGACTGGGAGGCGGAGAGGCGGCGATGCGTACTCGTTGATCGAGCGACTGCTCGAGCAGGAGATGCTCGCCGAAGAGAAAAAGTTGGCCGAGTGGGAAGGCAAGGTGATGCACGGCGTCGCGCCGCCCATGCAATGCGGAGGATCGTCTGGGAATGACGGTCCGCGCAACGGCGACGGCGAACACCACGAAGATTGTGACGGAGAAGCTAAGAAACCCGAAGCGTCAGAATCCAAAGCTCAAGAATCCGAATCTAAAAAACCCAACTGTTCCAAGTCGATAGCTTGCGGAAAGAAAGACGCCGCGGCCGCGCAAAAAAACGAGGAAGAGGAACAAAAGAAGGCTGCTCGGCGAGGTGGCGGTCGATGCGGGATGGTGGTGAAACCGTGCGGGAAGAATATCAACACGGGCGTGGCGGCCAAGAGTAAAGATCCTTGTGAAAAGAAAGACGAGACTAAGGCGGCTGATGCACGCGGCGGAAAAACGGAGGAGATGAAAAATCCCTGCGCAAAGGCTGCTGATCCATGCGCTGGCAAATCGGAGGAAAAGAAAGATCCATGCGCAAAAACCCAGGAGAAAAAGGCGGCTGATCCATACCTCAAGAAAGAGGAAAAGAAAGATGAGAAGAAAGACCCATGCGCAAAGGCCGAGGAGAAAAAATCCCCCGATCCGTGCGCAATGAAGGACGAGACGAAGACTCTAAAAAACTCGAGCTGCTTGAAGGTGTGCTCTGCGACCGCCGTCCCAAAGAAGACCGACTCGCTCTGCGGCAAGAAAGATTCCCTCGCCGCTAAAAAATCCGAGAGCCGCTGCTCGGCAATCTGCTCGAAAACAAACGCGACGACGAAGACGGACAAACTCTGCGGAGGCAAGAAAGACGACGCTAAAAACCCGACAGAGTCCAAGAAGCCGGCAGAGGTCAACCCATGCGGTGATAAGAAGAAACAAGACCCTGGCTCTAACACCGCTGCAGATAACAAGAAGAGTTCGTCCGATCCATGCGGGAAAAGCAAAACTGTCGTTGGGAAACAGGCGGGCAAGGAGGAAGCGGCGAAGAAGTTCAACCCGTGCGCCAAAGATGTGGCGATGAAGGCTGAAGACCCGTGCGCGAAAAAAATCACGGCCATGAACTTTCATTCGGGGGCGAAAGGAGGAGCAGCGTGCGGCGGCTCGAGCGGTGGGTCTGGCGGCGGAGGCAAGAAAGGCGGCGGGTGCGACGACGGCGACGGCGGTGATGGTAAGAAATCAGCCGATATCGCCAAGGCGTTGATGAACCCGTGCGGCAAAGCCGGCGATAAGAAACAAGCTGAGACGAAACAAGCCGATAGGAAAAAGGACGATCCCTGCAAGAAGAAGGGTGACTCGACTGCTAGCTCGAGGGATCCATGCGCCAAGAAGAAGAAGGCCGATGCGTCCACTGGTAAGACGGCCAACGTCGCGAAGGCTAAGAGCGACCCTTGCGTGAAGAAAACGGACGCGGCCGGGCCGAAACCATCCGCTTCCTCTCCCGCCGTGGCTAAGAAGGATCCATGCGGCGGGAAAAAGGACGACAAGAAGTCGGCGGCGGCGGATCTATGCGGCGGGAAGAAGGACGATAAAAAGAAAGATCCATGCGGGGATAAAGACGATAAAGGTGACGTGCCCAAGAAGAGCAATTGCGCGCATACGAAGGCGTGCGCGAAGAAAGACGATAAGAAGGATGGGAAGAAGGATCCCTGCGGTCCAAAGAAAGATGAGAAGAAGGCGGCCGATCCATGCGGCCCCAAAAGGGATGAAAGGAAGGAGGCGAAGAAGGATCCCTGCGCAAAGAAAGATGAGAAGAAGGGGGCCGATCCATGCAAGAAGGACGAAAAGAAGGATGCAAACAAGGCTGCCGATCCATGCGGTCCCAAAAAGGACGAAAAGAAGGACGTGAAGAAGGATCCCTGCGCAAAGAAAGACGAGAAGAAGGCTGCTGATCCATGCGGTCCCAAAAAGGACGAAAAGAAAGATGCGAAGAAGGACCCCTGCGCAAAGAAGGACGATAAAAAGTCTGCTGCTGATCCGTGCGGTCCCAAAAAGGACGAAGCCGCGTCCGGCGCGAAAAAGGACGAGAAGAACGCGAATCCGTGCAAGAAGAAGCGAAGGAAGGACGTGAAAAAAGCGGATCCCTGCCAGAATAAAAAGAACGAGAAGAAGGACGATCCCGCACCGAAGAAGACAGACGAGAAGAAGGAGGATCCCTGCAAGAAGCGGGCGGACGTTTGGACGAAGAAGGACGAGAACAAGAAGAAGCAGGACCCGTGCGCGAAGAAGGACGATAAGAAGGAAGACCCGTGCAAGAAGAAGGACGAGCAGAAGGATAGCCAGGCGGGGAAGAATCCTTGCAAGAAGAGCGAGGACCCGTGCAAGAAAGACGGGAAGAAGGACGCGAAGAAAGATCCCTGCGCAAAGAAGGATGCGAAAAAGGAAGACCCTTGCAAGAAGATGAATGAGAAAAGGGAAGACCCTTGCAAGAAGATGAATAATGAGAAAAAGGAAGATCCCTGTAAGAAAAAGAATGAAGATTCTGGCAAAAAGAAGGATGAGAATCCGTGCAAGAAGTCTGAAGACCCTTGCAAGAATATGAATGAGAAAAAAGAAGACCCTTGCAAGAAGATGAATGAGCAAAAGCAAGACCCTTGCAAGAAAAAGGATGAGAATTCTGGCAAAAGCAAGGGTGGAAATCCGTGCAAGAAGTCTGAAGATCCTTGCAAGAAGAACGGTGACGATTCCGGCAAGAAGGGCAAAAATCCTTGCAAGAAGTCCGAAGATCCCTGTAAAAAGCAGGATGAGGGCAAGAAAAAAGATCCTTGCAAGAAGAAGGATGAAGATCCGTGTAAGAAGCAAGATCCTTCCAAGAAGAAAGATGATGAACGCTTTAAAGACCCCATGAAGAATCCCTGCGAGCAATCTGAAGATCCTTCCAAGAAAAATGATCCGTGCAAGAAGAAAGACGAAGATCCATGCAAAAACAAGGACAAAGATCCTTGCAAGAAGAAAGATGACGATCCATGCAAGAAAAAGGATGAAGACCCTTGTAAAAAGAAAGAAGACCCTTGCAAGAAGAAGGACGAAGATCCCTGCAAGAAGAAAGATGAAGATCCTTGTAAAAAGAAGGACGAAAATCCTTGTAAAAAGAAGGAAGACCCTTGCAAGAAGAAGGACGATAGGTAATCAACGAAATCATCAAGCCAAAAACCAACAAATTAATCGATTTTTTTTTAGATGCGGATCAAAGGAGGTATCGAAAAAGGTCGATCCTTGCGCGAAGGACGACAAGAAGAAGGACGAAGACCCGTGCAAGAAGAAGGATCCTTGCGCCGGTGGATCGGCGCCGACCGCCCGCTGCAAGAGCAAGGAGGAGTCGAAGAAGTACGATCCGTGCTCTAAACAACCCGAATCCTGCAAGAAGAAGGACCCGTGCAAGCCGCAGGAGGACCCTTGCGCCCAGAAGAAGTCGGAGGACCCCTGCGACAGACCGCAGAAGAAAGAACTCGCGCCATGCGCCATGAAGTCGCCCGTACCCGATCCTTGCGAGAACAAGTCTGACATCTACGCCGGAAAGTTAGTATTGTGTAAAGAAGACGTTTTAAAAATGTTTAATAGACTGTTTAGAAATGTTTTGAAGACGGTTTAATAAAAACGTTTCTTGGAGACGGTTTAAAAGCGTTTAGAAGACGGTTTAAAAACCTTTAGAAGACAGTTTAAATACGTTTTTTGAAGATAGTTTAAAAACGTGGTTTAAAAACGTTTTGAAGACGGTTTAAAAATGTTTCTTGAATACGATTTAGAAACGACAGTTAAAAAACGTTTTTTGAAGATACATAGTTTAAAAACGTGTTGAAGACGGCTTAAAAATGTTTCTTGAGGACGGTTTTAAAACTCAAACTCTTTGGAGAACGATAAATGCGTAATTTTTTAATTGCTTTTAGGTGCGTGCCGAAGAGGCCTAAGGAGTGCGATAAGGAGGAGGAGAAGGTGGCGCCGCCCCCGCCGGCGGAAAAACCAAAACCGCTGCATCCGTGCATGAAGGCGATAATGGAGGACGCGGGCGTCGCGAAGCAGGCTGGCGGCGAGAAGGCGGCCAAGGCCGACGAGAAGAAGGCGCCGCCGCCGCCGCCCAAGCCGAAGAAGTCGCGCAAGTTTTGCCCGCCGCCGCAGACCAAACTCCTGCCGGAACTGCTCGACTGGCGGAAACCGAAACAGCAGGCGGTAAGTGTTTGTGTTTTTTTGTTTTTTTTTTTTTTGTTGGGTTGTTCTATAAAGGGATTTGTAAAGAAATAAAACTGGATTAAAAACTGTTTTAAAGACGTTTTGTAAATGTTTTGTTGACGGTTTAAAAACATTTTGATGACAGACTGAGACTGTTTAAAAATATTTTGAAGACGGTTTAGAAACGTTTTGAAGACGATTGAAAAACGCTTTGAAGACGTTTTATAAATGTTTTGATGACGGTTTAAAAACATTTTGATGCCAGACGATTTAAAAACGTTTTGAAGACATTTTATAAATGTTTTGATGGCGGTTTAAAAACATTTTGATGACAGATGGTTTAAAAACGTTTTGAAGACGTTTTAAAAATGTTTTGAGGACGTTTTGATGAGGCTCTAAAAACGTTTTAATAATGGTTTAAAAACGTTTTGAAGACGGTTTTAAAACGTTTTGAAGACGTTTTATAAATGTTTTGATGACGGTTTAAAAACATTTTTATGGCAGACGGGTTAAAAACATTTTTATGACAGACGGTTTAAAAACGTTTTGATGGCGGTTTAATAGTGTAAATTAAAACCGATTTTATTTAATGGATGGATGCCGTCGTCAAAGATGTTCTTTGACAGTGTAGTACCGTTGCGTTTTGCAGGTTAAACCTGGCGATGAGAAGCCCGACCCGAAGAAGAAGAAGGGCGACGCGCCCGCGCGTAAATCGACGAGTTTCTCGGACGTAGCGGAGACTGGAAAGGCGGCGCTCCAGACGCTGTCCTTTGTCCTCAAGGAGATCAAGTCCGTGCTGACTTGCGACGACGCGAAGACCGTCGCCAAGGATCAGGATAAGACGAAGACTGCGGAGAAAATAAGGCATCCGTTAGAAAAGTTGCCATCATTCACAAAACCGAAGCCGAAACCGAAACCGAAGCCGAAAGACGGGATCGGAAAGAGCATTAGCGGCGGCAGGTGCGCCGAAATAAAGAGCAAGTGCGGCAAGAAGTTGGAGAAAGCGAAGCCGCCGGTCGTGGAGAAGAAGGCTGCTGCGCCGGCGGCGGCGGCGGCAGCCCCGCCACCCAAGGTTGAGGACAAGCCGAAGCCGAGACCCGCGTGCGGAAAGAGCAAGAGCGAGCCGAAGTTAGCCCAGCAGGAGAAGAAGGCGGACGCCGCCAAGCCGAAGATTGACGAGAAGGTGCAGCCGAAACCGCCGTGCGGAAAGAGCAAGAGCGAGACGAAGGTTGCCGCCCCTGCTTCTGCCGCGGCGCCAGCCGCCAAGCCGAAGATTGACGATAAGAAGCCGCCGTGCGGAAAAAGCAAGAGCGAGACGAAGGTTGCCGCCCCTGCGGCTGCCGCGGCGCCAGCCGCCAAACCCAAGGAGGAGAAACCGAAGTGCGGCAAGAAGGCAACGGAGGAAAAGAAGACTGATGCCAAACCGCCACCCTCTGCAGGGAAACCGAAGGCTGACTGCGGAAAGAAGACCGAACCGGTAAGTTTATAAAAATTTGCCTGACTTCTCGAAGACCCTTTAAAAACGTTTTGACAACGGTTTTAAAAACGTTTTGAAGACGGTTTTAAAACGTTTTGAAGACGTCTTAAAAACTTAAATCGTTTAACGAACGATAAGTACATGTAGTTTATTATTGCGTTCTTCAAGGCGAAGACGGAGAAGAAATTGGAGGAGCAGAAAGCAGCAGCAGCCCCCTGTGGAAAACCTGCGGATGCCCCGAAAGGAGGCGAGAAGAAAGCGGAGCCGGCTGCCAAGCAAAAAGAGCCGAGAAAATGCGGGAGGAGAGGAGACCAAGAGAAGCCCAAGTGCGAACTTAAAAAAGAGAAGTGTCCCAAGAAGACAGACGCTGTAAGTAACACTGTATATAATACTGAAATAAATAATACTGTAAAAAAAGGAAACAGAAAGTTTGTATTGTCAAGAAAACAATCGATTTACTTGTGTTTATTTTTATTCCCAAGCCCAACGATGAGAAGAACAAGGGCGATAAGAATGGGTCGAAGGACCCTTGCAAAGGCTCCAAGAAGTACTCAACGATGTCTTTGAGCAGAATTGGCGACGTGACGGATCGAGGAATAGGTGGGTCAAAAACTAGAAAGGCCTCATCGTATTGCTCTGTGTTGCTGTCTCCATTGGAAAATTTCGATGGGCGCAATGCTGTAGTTGAACAGAAGAAGATTGAGCAAAACGTGGAGTCACGTGGAGTGTGGACGAAGGTGCCTCGCTATCGGAGAGAGGGGGAACATTGAGAGAGTGGAGGGAAGAAGAAGAAGAAGAAGAAGCTGAGCAACCCTCTGGAAAAAGTCTAATTCTCCCTCTGTGTCGGGGGAACACTAAAAAGATCCAGTCTTTTTTTGGTCTTCAAAGTGTGTAGTGGTCATTTTGGTTCCGTTGTCGCGTGACCTATTATGAAGAAACAAAAAATGATGTCTTGCAGGTAACTGCGCATATTATAAACACGAAAATCGTTAACCAAAAAAACCATGAACATGTTAATAAAGCAATACATTTTACTTGATCTCGTGTTTTTTTATTTTTTATTTCTTCTTGTTGTTGCTCGTGCGGTGCTGATAAAATTTAGCTTCTATTAAACGGTAAGTACTCGATACTTTTTCATGTCGCGCGTTTCTCTAAGAAAAATTTCAGTGGCAAGAAGTTAGGACGCGTAACACGTTGTGCCTTCGTCTAACATCGCGATCGAAACTTGGAAGTCACTCGACTGGTTTTCATGTCACTGGTTACTATTTCTTGTTACGCGTCTCTCTAAGAACAATTTCAGTACGTTAGGGGGAGACCGTTTTTCATAATTTTTTCGATTGGACGCACCGTTTAGGAGATAGAGCTGTAGTTTTGGAGATATCGCTTTTTGAAAATTTCGAAAAATATTGACTGGTTTTATGCCTGAAATTGGTCTCTAAGAAAATTTCCAAAAGCAAATCCGGAGATGGTATATCAGATGGAACCGTTGAAAATATTATGAAAAAAAAAATATATGTGGTGATATGAGGTAGTGAGTGCATAATAAAAACACAGATTATTTAGAAAAGTTTCATTTATTCAATGACCGGTTAACAAACATCTCTTTTAATAGAAGCGACGCCAAGGACCAAGAACCAGAAATAAGACACCTTAACTTACTACATACATAAACTTCTGAAATATTAAATTCGCGACCACCTTAAGAATATTTACATCCATACCATTACAAGATATTATATATATTATTTTATTTATACACGTTGCGGCGCGCGGCACAGCAAAAGAAACACTCTGTACAATCAGCAATAACAAATAATAATAAAAAAAAACAAACCCTATTCGTGCAGCAGGTGGTGTACTATACCAAAACATAACCTAACATCATAACATAACCAAAGACAGACGGAAAAGGAAACAAAGACCAGAATATTTACTATCTATTTTATTTTATCCGTCCGTAGGACAACAAAACCGTTGAGACGACGAGCGACGGCAAACTCTTTTGCTTTTGAGACTTGGCTTTTTAAACTTATCTATCTTATACCTTTATAAATATACATATATATAGTATGCGTGCGCACAATGGGTGTATATATATATGTATATGTATAGATATATACATTATATTTTAGGAGGTATGTAAAACACCGTAAAACAATGGAAGAAACGAACGCAACAACAACGCACACTCTAGGGCTTCCCCCGCCGTTAGAAGATGTCCGGACACTTGGACCACTCCTGCTTATTCTTGCACGACCAGTAGTCCCCGTTGAAGAGGTGGATGAACGCGCCCGTGTCCTCGTCTTTTACCTGACTGAACCACACCGGCTCGTACGGTTCCAGTGGTTGACCTACAAAAATTTTTATTAAGGAACTGAAAATCAAGATCTGTACTATTTGTTGCATATTATATGCAAAAATCAGCTAGAAATCTTCAATAGAACAAATTTAGTCAAGTTTACATCCCGGGAACAGCAGTTTGTTGTGTTTTTACTGATAGTAGGTGCTGTAAAAACGTGAAATGGTTTCAAAAAAGGAGATAATAAATTTCTTTGCATAGAACACGATAGCTTCGTTCGGCTCGTTCAACAAAACAATATAAAGGCATGGGAAACAAGACACAAAAAAATCTAATCAAAACAATAAAAAAAAAAAAACAAACCTGCGTGTGTGGCCGCCTCCTGTTCGGCCTCGCGTTTCCTCCGGGCCGCCCGCTGCTTCTCCTCCAACCGTATCTTCTCGCGATTCGCCTCGTCCCACTTCTGATTCTCCATCAGCCGCTGGTCGGGCCGCAGTCTGGAATCCGTCGGCGCGACATTCTCCTCCATCTCGTTCAATTGACACGCCAGCACCGTAAAGTTATAGTACTTATCAGACTCGGGATCGGGCATCCGCCGTTTCCACGCGACGATCGTCGACCCCGTCTCGTAAATCGGATTCTGCGTCGTGCCCTTGTTACTGGTGACCTTCGCAATCTCGACCTTGTCGTCCCAGGTGCCGTTTATGACCCATTTGACCTCGCCCGAGGCGTCCATGACGGCGCCTTTGACGCGACGTTGCGATTCCTTCGAGAAATACGAGTACGGGATGAACTTGAGATGGCAGGTGATGCCTTCCGCCGCGCCCCGACCGATTATGTCCATGTCGCCGTGTTGATCGACCCATAGTTTGCCGACGATGATGTTGTGGATGGTCGTGGTGACTTTCCGCCACGAGTACCGCGTGCCGTTGTCGAATTTCACGTGAGCTATACCTAAAGGAACTACCTGCAAGCGGGAAATAAAAAAAAAAAAACAAACGTTTATTCCCTGTTTGCAGCAAACTATATGCAAAAATTAGGGATATATCTTCAATGGAACGAAAGTGATAGCGAATTTAGTCAAGTATACATCTCGGGAACAGCGGTTTGTTGTGTTTTTACTGTCAGTAGGTGTTAAAAACGTAAAAATCAGTTTTAAAGTTGACGAATACAAAAAGCAAGGTGTGAATAATAGAAACGGTGGTACGTGCCTGTAAATATTTTCCTCTGAACTTGGAGGACATGGTGAACTCCTGCCAGCAGACCCAGCCTTTGCCCTCGCAGTGTTGCGCGACCATCGGCGGATGGTGGGAGACCTGCTCGTTGATCACCTTCCAGCCGAGGTCGTCCATCCGGTCCATTTCGTAGGTCTCGCCGAGCAGCGGATTGAACGGCTTGCCGTTTCGGTTGCTCGTCGTCGAGTACGAGGATATCGTGAACGCGGCCACGTAAGCCAGCTGCTCGCACGGATCCGTCGTCCTAATCCGCAAATGGAGACACACGTACAGAATACCCAATCAATAAATAATCAAACAAATCAAAATTACTGATTTTTGACAATTGAAAAAAAAGTTAGGTTACAAAACTATATACATACTTCACTAGAAACTAGAAATGACGTTTTATTTTTCTGCACAGACGTCAAAACATAGATTGTTTGAGCTTACGTCATATAATTCTCCAAAAAACAAATTACAATCGAACAAAAACGAAGATGTGACAGCAAGAATAAACCTTACCTGGCGGCCAGATGCAAGATCTCGGCGTATTCAAAGTCCTCGGTCAGACGCTGCAGCATGCTGAGCGGTTCGTTGAAATTAACGGGCATCGGAATCTTGGTGAGGTCTTTGCCGATGCAGTTCTTGACGATGCTCCAAAGGTTGAGCGGGTAATTGGGCTTGTCGGGGAGACGGGTCCTCCGTTGCCGGGCGGTCGAGCGGCTGCCGACCGTCGACCACTGGTGCGCGGCGGAGGTGTTCGCGAAACGGCCCCCGCTGTGGCTCTCTGCCGCGCGGCGCGCACCCACGCCCGGCGCATTACCCCCCAACGCCGCCGAATTCGACCTGTTGCCGCCGCCGGTCGCCACAGCTGACTCGCTTTCCTCCCCCTCCTCCTCCGCCTCTTCTTCGGCTGGCTGCTGTTGCTGCGATTTTGTCTTTGTTGTCACTACGACTACCTAAGGACGCAATTTTAAATTGATCTTACTAAAGGTGTTACTAAAGAAGTTCAATAATTAGATAATGTAATTAGATAATAACGTTTGATTAACCGATTATTGTGGGTCATGAACGGGTCAAGATGAATCGTTCAAAAACGTCATGACAACATATTATAATTCACCAGAAATTACGTGTCAATTTATGTTTTATAAATGTCAAAAAATAGGTTAAATCATTCACAGGTTATGTCAAATTAGTAGCCGCTTTTTATTCTCACAAAAAACGTCATGACAACATATTATAATTCACCAGAAATTACGTGTCAATTTATATTTTATAAATGTCAAAAAATAGGTTAAATCATTCACAGGTTATGTCAAATTAGTAGCCGCTTTTTATTCTCACAAAAAACGTCATGACAACATATTATAATTCACCAGAAATTACGTGTCAATTTATATTTTATAAATGTCAAAAAATAGGTTAAATCATTGACAGGTTATATCAAATTAGTCGCCGCTTTTTATTCTCACAAAAAACGTCATGACAACATATTATAATTCACCAGAAATTACGTGTCAATTTATATTTTATAAATGTCAAAAAATAGGTTAAATCATTGACAGGTTATATCAAATTAGTCGCCGCTTTTTATTCTCACAAAAAACGTCATGACAACATATTATAATTCACCAGAAATTACGTGTCAATTTATATTTTATAAATGTCAAAAAATAGGTTAAATCATTGACAGGTTATATCAAATTAGTCGCCGCTTTTTATTCTCACAAAAAACGTCATGAAAACATATTATAATTCACCAGAAATTATGTGTCTATTTATTTTTTATAAATGTCAAAAAAATAGGTTAAATCATTGACAGGTCATGTCAAATTAGTAGCCGCTTTTTATTCTCACAAAAAACGCCATGACAACATATTATAATTCACCAGAAATTACGTGTCAATTTATATCTTATAAATGTCAAAAAATAGGTTAAATCATTGACAGGTTATGTCAAATTAGTCGCCGCTTTTTATTCTCACAAAAAACGTCATGAAAACATATTATAATTCACCAGAAATTATGTGTCTATTTATTTTTTAAGAAAGTCAAAAAATAGGTTAAATCATTGACAGGTTATATCAAATTAGTTTCCGGGTTTTGTTCTTACAAGAACAAATTACAAATCACCAGAAATTACGTGCCAATTTCCTTTTTACAAATGTCAAAAAAATTGGTTAAAATCGTTGACAGATTATGTCAAATTAGTCTCTGGTTTTTATTCTCACAAAAAAACGTCATGACAACAAATTAGAAATCAGATCTAAAAATATACTTACAAAAAAAACAACTTTAAGACACTTATAGTTTATTAGTTTTTAAGTGAGGTATTAACTTCTGTTTGCAGTCCATTGAATTACATAATTTTCATTGTGTATTGTTTACAACAACGAAACAAAACAGATAAAAAAACACTTACTGTACAACATGAACCACAACTAGAAGACAATTTTAGCAGTTTCAGTCAATTCAACAGACAACACAATCTATCCGTTATCTATGCACAATTACGACCACAATTTACACAGAGGCGGCAAGACAGTCGGTCTAATTAGCACATGATTCCGCTAAAAACTGTTCAAACTTATCAACACACCTCACCTCACGGAAAACGTCTAATCGCATAAAACACCAAATTCAGATACGAAATAATCTACGCCATTATTATTAATAATTAGATAAGATATCGAACTAGTAGTAGTTTTGCCGTAGAAAATACCGTTCATAAAACGATTTAAGTTTTGACATCATAAACAGTAGTTAAAAACACCGCCGTGATGGCGCTGCAGGTCTCTAAACGTCAACCGTTTCGAAAACGTACACAAGAATGTTTTAAAAACGGGTTTTTTTTTTTTTGTTTGGTTACTTACTTGTTGAGATTCGTGCGTCTCGTCTGTTTCGCTGGAACTGTCCGAGCTGTTGCGTCTGTGCGTGTGTCCGGTAGGTATGTCTAGCGTGAATCTACCATCGGCCTGATTGGAACCAGCGGGGCCGCCGCTCGGCGTGCTGTTGCCCTCCGCTACTGCATCGTAGAATTCGTTTTCGTCCTCATCCTCGCTTCCGCTGACAACATCTGAACGTGAAGAAAAAAAACGGTGAAGACAACGCGAAAAAGATGGTACAATTACACTATTTATCAGTGTTTTGGTAATGAGCATAATCACAGATCGTATAACCACATACACAAGAGAGTCGCGTAGATAACAGCGAGCGCGCCGACAGCGTATAAGATATATTGCATAACCTCACTTCATAGCGGCGCATCGTCCGATCGCTCACATTCAAAAACGCTCCCTACGTCTATTGTTCGTATTTGAAAGCGGGCGCTCAGCTGATCTCTTGCTGTTTACGTTATACGGTATCGGCGTTCTTGCAACTCCTTCGTCGCTCCTACGTCTCTGGATTTTGGTTGAATTGCACTGGAAATTTTGGGGAAGCGCTCGCGAGCGCCGAAAAAGAAACAAAAATACACTCGGAGCGCACTTCTTTCGTTGTTAGGTTAATTCAAAATCGCGGATGACTTTTGACGGATAAATGACAGCTATGGTGGCGCCGCCGCAGGCCGTACTGCCAAAAGCGAACCGCTTGCTTTTCTCGTTTACCATCAGATAGCGCAAGTTTTTGTATCGCTAATATTGTTATACCTACATACATCGATGATGTTGGCAGTTTCAATTAAATAACGAGTCATCTAATCAGCTGGCGTTAAATTGTGGATTCCACACAAAAATCAAAGGTTAAATCACTTCATCAATAACGCAATTAAGCTGAATTATTCGCTCGCGTTATCAAGGTTATGACATCGCTTGACGTTTCTACCGCAAATAATAGAAGTGAAGTTAGCGGTTTCACAATAATGAATAATCACAAGAATACCTAGTAAAGAGTACGTTCGGAAATGCAGGAACACAAAATCGAACAGGAAAACAAACTTACTGCTCGGCCTTTGCGCGTTTGCCGCCGCGGCCATCTCCAGTCTGGAGTGCTGCTGCGCCAGGGTCTCCACCATCTCCTGCAGCCGCTGTCTCTGCTCGCGTTCGTGCTGCAGCAGGCGCGTCCACTTGTGCCCGTGATTCATAGCCATATTGAAATAATCCGAACACGACTGAACAAATAAAGAAAGAAAAATTATCAACAAAAAAAAACAGAGAGAAACATCTATATTATGTTGTACTTACGTTCATCATTGCGTTGCTGGCGATCCGGAAGAGTGTCGCCCTCTCCTGGACCGCCTTGGACTTCCCCTGGACGGACTCGACGTCGACGTTCATCTCGAGCTCGCCGAGCGCCCTCTGCAGCGCTCCGCCGTGCTTCGAAATCAGCTCGGAGCACGTCCTCAGGTCGTCCAGCTTTGCCTGGAGCTCGCGCACAACGTTCGCCCACTCTTCCGGCGACGCGCCATCTTCCGCCTCCTCTTCTTCCTCCTCGGATTCAAGACTTCGACTGACAACAGCACAAATATTGTTTAATTGTTTATAGTGGTTATGATGTTAGGAATATGGAAATGTTTAAGTTAATAGGTCATGAAATGTGGTTTTAATATGTAGAATGGGAAAAAAATTCAAGGTTTTCCAGTTTGGACGAATATTTTGTTAACGGCGGACGATCAAAGGTCGCACAAATTAAAACAACAAGATTTTACCAGTGATGCCTAGCAGCACCAACAACTACCGTCCAATAAAACAGCCTAGTGCGACCGTGTTATACTCACATTGCTCTCGCTTTCGCTAACTCGAGCGCCGTCACCCAACTCTGTCGTTCGACTTCGGAGGCGGCTCGTATGTGAAAAGTTTGCGTACCGCCGTTCGAAATGACGAACGTGCACGCGTCCACGGTGTGTATGAGCGCGCCGTGCAGCGATATACTCCCGCGACACGTGTGGGCCATCTCCGCCTGATTTCTGAAAAGAGAAACGCCAAAATCTCACGATTAAAACGACAAAAACGTCAACAGAATTAAAACTCGAAAATCGAAATCAAAACAAACATGCATGACCCTCTGTTAAACAAAAAAACCAAACCAAAAACCCAAACAAACCGAAATTCCGTGGGTAAATATCAAAAATTAACTATTTTTCTAGCGATGACATGAAGGTGAAATGGCGTTGTTTTTGTGCAGGGCTGATTCCTTATACACCACCTTGCCGTTATTTTTTTATTATTTAGAATAAAGTACAATATAGCTCACGAAAATGTAGAAAATGTTTTTTTTTGTTGGTTGCTTGCTTAAAATGTCACTTACCCGTTTCTAAAACGCCGCTTCCGTCTGATCGACAGTGATGTTACACCACCATTATTTTCAGCCCTGCACAGTAATACAGTAGACTGTATAAATAAACGACATACAAGACAAACAAGAAGCCGGCACGAGAGCAGAAAAAAAAGAAAACAAGAAAACATACGAGAGCATAGAGATGTTTAAGTTATACAGAGAGAAACATTTTTTTTTTTTGAATGAAACGAATTTGTCAGTCAGATTTTCGAGGTTATAATTTACTAAACCTTCATTATTTTTTTAATAGAGTCTAGCTAGGCTAACTTTGATTGTCAATTTGACATTGACAGTCAGCTTTTCGAGGTTAAGATTTAGTAAAACTTCATTATTTTTTAAATGAATATAGCTAAGCTAACTTAGGTTGTCAATTTTACATTGACAGTCAGATTTTCGAGGTTATTATTTGGTAAAACTTCATTATTTTTTAATAGAATCTAGCTAAGCTAGCTTTGGTTGTGAATTTGACATTGACAGTCAGCTTTTCCAAGTTATGATTTTACTAAAACTTCATTATTTTTTAATAGTCTAGCCAAGCTAAGCTTATTTTTTAATAGAATATAGCTAAACTAGCTTTGGTTATCAATTTGATATTGACAGTTAGCTTTTCGAGGTTATGATTTAGTAAAATTTCTAAGAAACATTGTTTCCTGATGCACGGTACAATGTACAAATTAAAAATTCCTATGTTTATTACTACATATACTAAATGTAAATACAGCAACAATAACACACGTACAAGGCGAACAAAGTGTACAAAACAAAATATAGATAATGGGACGATGATAAAATTCCACTCACAAAGCAATAATTAAAATCTAACCAAGTGTCTACAATATCATAATATTGTATATTGGTTATTTCGCAAGTTCCTCCGTTAAAATTTACCTAAGTGAGCAATAAATTAGCGATAAACTATCAAAAACGACGCATAACATTAACATTTTAATAAACTTCCAATGTAAAACAATAAATTTCTACTTCCAGAACGTCAGAAACAAGCTTAAATTCAACCCAGCTAATTTCACATGCAATTTAATCGTATGATTTGCTATTTTATGTGCGCTAAATGCATGCATTACAACGTTTTGTGTATTTACAGACAGAACATACAAAAAAAAAACAATGACATAATCCAAGGTTGGCGTATAAATATAGAGGTCGACCGCTACGGAAAACAATCGAAACTAAATAATTAATTAAACTGTAAGGGGTGTTAAATACGAGCGTAAAGAATTTACCTGTAATACGAGAGTAATCCATTCTGTAGTACGAACCATCGCCGTTGGTAGCCTTTTAAATAATTCGTCCACTTGAAGAGCCAACCCTTCATGGCTGGCTCCTGCTGGGAGCCCTTGGCCGGCGCCCCGTCTCCCATCTCGCCTCTCTACACGTCGGATTGCTGAATTTTGCCGGAAACGATCACGATCTCAAAATGACACGTATTTCATGACATCCCGACGTCAAAAACTAATTGTGACAGCCAGATATTTACCGACCTACAGAGGTTTATATTATCGACCGCGCACCGATGTCTAAACCCACACAAAAACAAAACAAACAGAAACATCCCTAGAATCCTAAATTTCGCCTCATATAAAATGGCGACAACACGCATATATTACGAAATAAAACCGGATACAAACAATCCCTAATCTATTCAAAACTATTGTCTAAATTTTGACGTTTAAACTCAGGGGTTATCAATTGATATCTCGTTTAGTGAATTTAGTTGCGTGAAGTTACCCAGCATGAAATCCCTATCCGTCCTTGTTGTTGTCGCTGGAACGGAGCTGTCATTGCGTTATTTACAAGAAATATATCAATTCCCGCAAATGTTAATGTCTTTTGGGTAATTATCGGACGAAACTAATCGCCGTTTGATATTTTGACACGTGTTTTCGTTGTAGGTCTGGTGAATTTGTGACGTAAAAGCGGCGAGACGACCGATATGGCGTCAAGGCAATTCGGTATTTCAAATGGCTCTGCGACCAGACAGAAGCGGTTCTCTATAGACGATGCCTTCGAGGAAGAGACGGACGAGGCGATTAAAGTGTATGGGGCGACGACCACTATGTCCCCGGTGACGCCCAGCAGCACCTCCAACGGGGACACTAGCGTACGCATAGACGGAACACGGTATGTACCAGTTTATATGCGTATTGCATGGTAATTGTGGAAGGACTGGTGATATTTAGGGTTGATGTGCCATATGTGTAGACAAGGTGTGGCTGTCGCGCTAAGATTTGTTTTGAATAGAATCCAGCTAAGCTTTGGTTGTCTATTTGACATTGACAGTCAGCTTTTCGAGGTTATGATTTACTAAAACTTCATTATTTTTGGATATAATCTAGCTAAGTTAGTTTTGGTTTCTATTTGACATTGACAGTCAGCGTTTCAAGGTTATGATTTAGTAAAACTTCATTATTTTGTATGAAAATCTAGGTAACTTAGTTTTGGTTGTCAATTTGACATTGACAGTCAGCTTTTCGAGGTTATTATTTAGTAAAACTTTATTATTCTTGAATAGAATCTAGCTAAGCTAGTTTTAGTTATCAATTTGACATTGACAGTTAGATTTTCGAGGTTATGATTTAGAAAAACTTCATTATTTTTCAGTAGAAGTTAGGTTTGGTTCTCAATGATGTTGATTGATGTTGATAATCAGCTTTTCGATGTTATGATTTAGTAGAACTTCATTATTTTTAATAGAATTTAGCCAAGCCAACTTAGGTTGTCAATTTGACATTGACAGTCAGCTTTTCGAGGCTATGATTTAGTAAAAGTATATATTATTTTTTGGATAGAATCTAGCTACGCTAGTTTCGGTTGTCAATTTGACATTGACAGTCGGTTTTTCGAGGTTATGATTTACGAAAACGTCATTCTAAGCTAGCTTTGGATGTCAGTTTGACATTGACAGTCAGCTTTTCGAGGTTACGATTTAGTAACCTTTTTTTTTTGCAGGAACTACAGGCTTGTCAACGACGGTTCGCGCGATTCCGACTCCCTCATCCAAGACCTGTACGACGGCTCGAGTCAGGAGAACGCGACCCGTTCGTGCTTCCGGCACCCGAAAGTACGCGAGAATTGGCGGATGGTTTTGGCGGCGACGACGCTCTTGCTGATCGGGGTGGGGCTGCTCGCGACCGGCATCCTGGCGCTTGCCGAACCGCAGGCCGGTCTTCAGGGCGCCGTATTTCTCCTAGCAGGCTTCATCTGTTTCGTCCCAGGCGCCTACCACGTCGTCTACATCTATTTGGCGGCGAAGGGCAAACGCGGGTATCACTTTCACAATTTACCCTTGTTCACGTGAGGGGACTTCGCGACGCGACGTCCGGTGTTTAATTTTTGTTTTTTAACGGGCGACGGAACGTACATCACTGTATTCTTGTGATATAACCGATACGCAATAATTTTAAGCTCTCTATAATATCTCACTTGTGTTTTTTTATTTAAATATGTTTGGTACGTACGTTTTTAAGGAAACGGAAAAAAACACTTGAATCTCTCTCACTTATGGAAAAGACTTATAAGTTAAGTTGCAAAACCCGTGTTTTTATCTGATATGTATAGAATTGATTTGTAGTTTTTTAAGATTATGTGTATAAAAAGATGATTGGTTGTGTCCCCCTGTTTTTTGTCTTAGTTTTTTTTTTTTTTAATTCGATTTATTCTTTGTGTGATTTATTGTTTATTTTTAATTTGTGCGCGATGGAGGTTGTGTAGGTTTAAGGACTCGGTGAAAAAATAAAGCTCAATGACTATTAAGGTGAACGGAAGTGTGTGACGGATGAGATCTTTCGCATTGCGGATTGTTTCTGTATTTATATAGTTTGTGATGTAGACGAGTGGCAATTTTTTTTAGGTAATTTATGTCTTCGATGTTTAATTTATAATTGCATGTGCGTACTCGATAATAAAGATTATTTTAAAATATCTTCTTAACCATATTGCCCACTAACACAATTTCTCGCTATCTGACACGATTATTTCTTGGCCTAACATGGCAAGAAAACATCATTTAGTATGTTTTAAAGTCGCTTGTCTTTAAAAGATGTTCCACAGGTAAGTATTGAAACCCAGTAACAAAGTTAGTAGTTATCTGGCACGAATATATGCTGTCTAAGGTCATAGCAAAAGAAATCATTTAGGAAGTTTTATTAAAGAACAACAAGACACTTTCACAGATAGGTTTTATTAATAAAAATTAGAAATAAAATACGTAACCTAATGGTTTCTTTTTAATTATTTTAAATTAAATTAAGGAATCGTTTCATTTGGTTTTAATAAGTTAATACTTAGCTCGGTTCGACTCAACATCTAGCAGGACTCCTGCAAAAAAAAAACAAAATCAGAAATTATAACCTCAAAAATAATATTGCATCATTAACTTTACAGTACAAAAGACTATCAAAGATTGTTAGATAGGGATAATGGAATTCAAAGAAACAATAGAAAAGGGCTATTTTTCCATAAAAAAAAAAAAACACCATAGGTTAGTCAACTATAAAATTTGACAGTTAGAAAGTTTTTTTACAGGTTATATTTCCATCTGACATTTTAAATGTTAATTCTGACGTTTAAAATGTCAATTCTGACGTTTAAAACGTCAATTCCTAAAGTGTATAGCCAACATAAAAAACATTAAATCACAGCACACTATATATTTTCTCTATCAAATCTTTTTTGATAGATTTATAACTCAACTGTAAAAGAACTTACGTAGATTCATCCAAAGGGAACAATATATGAGATCTCGAGCTCACGAAATACACCAAGATGAACGCCATGACCATGACCATGGACCCAATGGCAATCGTCATGTTTTCGTGCGCAGGCGCGGGCCTCAAAAACAATCGAACGCCCAATTCCCGCCAGACGGACTCCGACCACGAACTGTACTGATTCGAAGACCAATCGTAATCTGGAAAGTTATAAAATAAAATAATAATCTAGAAGACGTTATTAAATAAAAATCCATTATCATTATAGTATATTTCAGTAGTAGACTGACTCATCGATCGGTGAGTCACGTTCTCCACTCCCGAAACGTAGGTACTATTTTAATACATTTCAGTGCAAAATTTAAATTTAAAAAAAACCGACAAATTTACCTTCTATTATGAAAGCCGGGCTGACGGCTTCGGTAAAATTCATGCAAGTCCTGTAGCAGACCGTCGTGTTCAGGTCGTTCAACCCCTTCGACATGTTATAAAATTTGTTTACCTGAAATTCGAAATTCGAGAAAAAAATTTTTTTTTGGTTGTCGGAAAAAATTTTTCTTACGTATGAGTGTAATTCGGGGCAGGGGCCCGTCTCGCCGACTACCTCCGCGGTCAGCCATGACAATGTGAGGCCGATGTACGAGACCAGGAGGCTCCTGGCGACGGATACGCCGACGTAAAAGTCCATGGGTTCCTCTTTCAACTTCTAGCAAAAGAAAGCAAACTTTGAAACGTTCCGATGTCTAAACCGGAAGTGATAAAAGGCTGTAATTTTCAGGATTTATCAACCAATATATCTGGGAACTAGAACAGTATAGAACAAATTTTTATTCCATCAACTTTGGTCGCTAGAGACAAAATGCAAAATAGCGACATTTCAACACTTTCTCTTAACTTAACGACAAGTTCCCTAAGTTTGACAAGTTTCCCCGACTAAACCACAACAGATAGAATTCTGTAATTTTCAGGATTTATTAACCAATATATCTCGGAACTAAAATAGTATAGAACGAATTTTTATTCCATCAATTTCGGTCGCTAGAGACAAAATGCAAAATCGCGATGTTTCAACACTTTCTCTTAACTTAACGACAACTTCCCTAACTTTGACAACTTCCCCTGTCTAAACCACAATAGATAGAATTCTGTAATTTTCAGAATTTATTAACCAATATATCCTGGAACCAAAATAGTATAGAACGAATTTTTATTCCATCAACTTTGGTCCCTAGAGGCAAAATGCAAAATCGCGATGTTTCAACACTTTCTCTTAACTTAACGACAACTTCCCTAACTTTGACAACTTCCCCTGTCTAAACCACAATAGATAGAATTCTGTAATTTTCAGAATTTATTAACCAATATATCCTGGAACCAAAATAGTATAGAACGAATTTTTATTCCATCAACTTTGGTCCCTAGAGGCAAAATGCAAAATCGCGATGTTTCAACACTTTCTCTTAACTTAACGACAACTTCTCCTGTCTAAACCACAACAGATAGAATTCTGTAATCTTCAGGATTTATTAACCAATATATGTGGGAACCAAAACAGTATAGAACGAATTTTTATTCCATCACTTCCGTCGCTAGAGACAAAATTTCTCACGAGAGATCTTACCTTCCTCCCGACAACTTGGTGCACCTTACAGCTGGCATTCTTCAGATAACAAGCGAACAACTCATTGACCAGCTCCAAATCTTCAATCCCGACATCCGTCACGGCATTTTGCGTCACCTCCTCGGCCAAACTCATCGCCAAAACTTTACCAACAACAGCCACGTGTTTCTGCAAGCTATCGTCGGGAATCTCCAACGGATTCTCGTAGTAAACATAACCCAACGCCTCGGCACTATCAAACATCGAATTGTAGAATTTATTCGCGTATTCCGCCTCGTGATCCGTCAAAACCAGCCCGGAAATGTTACCGTCATTCCTCACAAAAGTCTGCAGCGACGACGGCGGTAGATTCGACGTTTCTTTCAGTTTCAAGCGTTCCGCAGCGCCGTATTTCTTGAGCTTCGATAAAAACGCGCGCATCTGCGGCTTTTCCTCGTGGGTGTGCGCGTAAACGGTATCCGTTTTACTGAGTTGGTTAACTTCGACGATCAAATGGATATCGTCCAAGTTTAGAGAGGATAACGTCTCGTTTTCGTCGGAAAATGAGACCGTGGGGAACGAGTTTTCGTTTATATCGTAGACGACGCGTTGCGAGCCTATGTAATCGTAACTTTCCCCGCTCAGTAACAAGAACATCACATTTTTATCTGAAACAACAAGACAAAAAGAATTTGTAGCCCTCTAGTGGTAGAAACGTTGCCCTCTACTTGTAAACAGTAAAATTATGACGCAAATTTGACATTAGTGCAGGTCTAACCTAAAAAAATACACAATCTACCATAATTTTGGTCATTTTTATCTGAAACAACAAGAAAAATAGAATATGTAGCCCTCTAGTGGTGGAAAAGTTGCCCTCTAGTGGTAAAATTATGAATCAAATTTGACATTAGTGCAGCTGTGCTGTAACCTCAAGAAAAAAACAACCTATCGCAATTTTGGGCATTTTTATCTGAAACAACAAGAAAAATAGAATCTGTAGCCCTCTAGTGGTAAAAACGTTGCCCTCTAGTGGTAAAATTATGAATCAAATTTCACATTAGTGCAGGTCTAACTTAAAAAAAAAAAAAAAACCTATCGCAATTTTTGACATTTTTATCTGAAACAACAAGAAAAATAGAATTTGTAGCCCTCTAGTGGTAGAAACGTTGCCCTCTACTTGTAAACAGTAAAATTATGAATCAAATTTGACATTAGTGTAGGTCTAACCTAAAAAAATACACAACCTATCGTAATTTTGGACATTTTTATCTGAAACTACAAGAAAAATACAATATGTAGCCATCTAGTGGTAAAATTATGACTCAAATTTGACATTAGTGCTAGTCTAACCTAAAAATATTAACCCAACTCACCGTAATTTTTGTACTCGGGCACTAAAGTCTTCAATAATTTCGCCGTATACAACAGAGTCACGATGCTGGTGGCGGGGTTATTCGCCCCGGGGACTTGATCGACAAACCACGACGTGCTGTCCAACCTGGCCGCCACGATAATGTACTTCATGTCGTCGCGCACTTTCTGCACGAGCGTCGTCGCGTTCGAATATCGCACCGTAGAGTTTCCGACGGGGAATAGCGTCGACCACACGTTCTTACTGCCCAACGGGTCGCACAACTTCACTTGATTTAAATTAAAAATCGGTACAGAACGCCTAAAAAGAAAAAAAAACTAGATACTACCACCATCTGTTATCATATTTCAGAAGCTACACAAATTGCTAAAATGTGTATCACTAACGCCATCTATTACCCGACTTTGGAACCTGGTTGACAAATCAACGTTTTTTTTTTTTTAAACAACAAAAAAATTAAAAACAAACTACTAGAGGCAACATTTCATCTAATCTGACAGATAACTAACCTCAAACAAGTCGGTGTGTTGACAGCCGCCATCATGAACGAAGCTAGTTCTATTGAGCACATGGAACGGTCGTTATGCAACTCCATAGACACGTTGTTAAATTTCCGATAGCAGTCTTTGATGGCGTCCAAATCGTTCTGCTCGGTGACGAAAAACATTGGAAAACGGACGTCGATGTTCATCAAATTCGTTCCGGGTTGGTTCCAATCGATGTTGCAGGTGCCGTTAACAGCAAAATTTCGATTGGGGCAGGTGTCTTCGTGTGAGAAACTCTCCAAAGTGGTGTCGTTGTCCTTGTAGACGACCACACCGTTGATTTTTGCCGAAGCGCTCAGTAAAAGTTCGGTTTCTTTGGTTAGGAGACGGACGGACATGACGGGGACGTACGAGGCCCCAACTCCTGTCGCTATGAGGGTTTTCAGGTCGTCTATTGTCTCGACGAGGTGGACTATACCCGTAGAACCCGCCCTGTCGGCTAGAATGAGAGTGATTTAATAAAAACTAACCTTAAAATGGGTTGTATGCTTAAACGTACAAGTGCAACCAGTTTGGTGGGTGGCGTTCATCCTTCGGTAACATCCCGCGGCACCTTGCACCCTTTGGTACATGCGATCTTTCGTTCTATCCGCATTTCCTTTGAAAAAAAAAAACTATACACATTAGCAAGAAAATCAGTGACTAATATAGGTAGTTACAAACGAAAATTCGTTAGTTTTCTATCGCTTTTAAATCGTAATGTTTCGTACGTATTAGTACATGTATTCCAGAGTTTATAATAATCGGATTTCATACCTAATTTAATCGTAAGAACTAGAATTAAAAGGGATAAACTAATAATCTGTTTATAAACCATCGCTTCTGTCAAAGCAAATACACTTCTGTCAGTTCTGTCATCGGTCTAAAACTAGATTGATTAGAAGCGCGTTGCCAACTTAAATCACCTGTCTGTCAATCGATGAATTTCAACCCGCGAAAGGATCTATTAAAACTCGCCGATGTTATAATTGACCAAGTTGACGATCATCACCCATAATTCCCGATGATTTACAATAGAAATTGTGATTTATATACGGTTACAAATTTGCACAATTTTAACCTAAATTAAAGAACGCACCCGTACAGTGGCAGCCGTGCGGAAAGGGTTCCAGGCTACAGGTGCGGACTGTAGGTGCAAATTGATACTGTACAAAGCCTCAATTCTTATTTTATATATACATTTAGACGTTATATTACACTTTTATCTCTCAAGATATAGATTGTGGCGCAAATCGGACACAAATAAAGTTTGATATCCACGCGACCCTTCCGATAATAGAATCGACCCCGCCACTGGAACACAAAATTAACATTAAAACACTTGAAAGTGATTCAAAACTTGTTTGATACCGTCAGATATGGTCTTAGAACGGTGGTTTGAAATGTAAATATTGGCGAAATGGATCTTGTTACATATATTTTTGCTACCGGAGGCGGCAGTATGCCTAGTAAGGCACGTACAAAGTATTAAGGGGTATTTTTTATTGTAGGGGTATACCCTAGTAAGGTATAGGTACCTCTTACTACTTAATCATCCTAACCAAATAGATTTTATCAACCGAACAATATTTTCGTAGCTCAAGTGCGTCCAGAATGTGAAGCGTACAATCCGAAGACTGAAACTTGGGAACGTATTGCCTCGATGCAAGTCAGACGATGGAATCACGCCGTTACCAGTTTCAACGGACTCCTATACGCTTTCGGCGGGTGGAATGCGCAAGGAAGTCTAACTTCCGTCGAATACTACGACCCAGTGAAAGATTCTTGGACGTTTACTACACCGTTACCTCACGAAAGAATAGGACATGGTATAGTATTCAACAAAATTTTTGTTTACTTTAAACTGCCAAAATAACTTTTATTTGCTTTAAACTGTCAAAATAACTTATATTTGCCTTAAACTGTCAAAATAACAACTTTTATTTGCTTTAAACTGTCAGAATAAGTGTTATTTGCTTTAAACTGTCAAAATAACTTTTATTTGCTTTAAACTGTCAAAATACCTTTTATTTGTTTAAACTGTCAAAATAACTTTTATTTGCTTTAAACTGTCAAAATAACAACGTTTATTTACTTTAAACTGTCAAAATAACTTTTATTTGCTTAACAAACATGCATTTTAACTTAAAATCGACTCACATGTATGTATTAATAACCTATAACCCCACTTTTTATTGTAGGAATTTCGACATTAAACGATCGCATATACATCTGCGGCGGACGAGATAACAACAGCAGTGGGAATATCTTTAACAATGTTGAAGCTTTTGACCCTATGACCGGTTCTTACAAGTCCTGCGCGAAAATGAACACGGAAAGGTGTAACTTTGGAATGTCAGCGTTAGGTACATATTGTATTTTAAGGTTAGTAAATAAACGGTTAATTTTAAATTGTCGGTTTTTTATTTTTTAGACGGTTGTATTTACGCTGTGGGTGGGCATTCTTTGAAACAACCCCTAGAGACGGTTGAGAGGTTCGATCCACGTGAAGGTTTCTGGTCGGTAGCGCCATCTCTGACGGCTAAAAGGTATGCGCATGGAGTAGGTGTGTTGAACGACAAGATATACAGCGCGGGAGGCCATGGTAAGCAACTTTTATCTGCTTTAAACTGTTAAAATACCTTTTATTTTGTTTTAAACTGTCAAAATAACTCTTATTTGCTTTAAACTGTCAAAATAACAACTTTTATTTGTTTTAAACTGTCAAAATAAGACATTGGTGGTAAATTGGATACATCTGTCAGATATTAATAATAAATCGTAAGCGATTGCGTGGTTTTGTAAATTAGCGCGCTTGTTTAGTTCCGACATGGAGAATTTAGTATAGAGGGCGCCACCGATCGGATAAAGGTTTCCCCAAACTGTCGCGATTATGTCTATATGATAGCGACTTTTTTAAAAAAGTCTATAACTTTCAAAATAATAATGCTATTTTAACAAAATTAAGAATAATTATTGCCACGGGTGAAATAAACAATATAAAGTCAAGAGCGGTGGTTGAAACCACCAGAAATATCAGATTTTTATTATTTTTAGTTAGTCCAAAGACCGCGGAGCGTTTTGATATACGAACGAATTTCTGGGAATTAATACCCGACACGAGCACGGAACGACGCTGCCATCAACTCGTTGCTTTAGACGGATGCGTCTACGTCCTCGGAGGGCTCATATCAGATTCTGTCGAAAAATTTGACCTGCAAACTAACAGTTGGATGGGCGCGCCTTCCATGCGTAGGGAACGAGGTGGCCATGGAGCAGCTGCCATGACATGCCCTCAAATCAACTTTCCCTAAAATTAACTCCGGTATTGTTAATTCCACAAGGGAACAAATTTACAACTTTCTGATACAACAAAAAAAAATTATTTTTTCCAGATTATGTTTGCCTTACATAACTAGAACTGGAAGTGGATTTATTGTAACAGGTCTAAAAAAAATCGTGAAATATGATATGTTTATATGATTGTTATGTCTACATTCCTAAATAAATATAATATATTTGTTCTTATAAATTGTTTCCTTGATGACTTTTTATTGTTTTGTCTGACATTTATGGTGGTTTCAACCACTACTCTTGACTTTATATTGTTCATTAGACTCTTGGCAATAATTCTGTTTGGTTTCGTTAAAATTGCTTAATTATTTTTAAAGTTCAAATCCTTTCAAAAATATTTGTCAATATATTCGCCTTTATAAACTGTTCCCACGACATTTCCTCGCACAAAATAAATCAAAAACGAGAAAGAACCATTTCGGCGTTGATTTCGTATTAAATCGCCACCCCAACAAAGGTCACAGTATCATTAAAACTATTCACTCAAAAAAAATACCGCGCTCGTATCGGGATAATCGCACCGGTTCGGCTAAACCTTTACCCGATCGGTGGCGCCCTCTACGCCAATTCCCCACGACGGAACTAAAAGAACGCCCAAATTTACAAACACACGCAATCTCTAATGATTTATTATTAATATTTGACGCATGTAACCAGAGTTTGTAACCAATTTCCCCAATTTCTTTTACCTCTAGAAACTTTTTCTCTAATTCAAGAAGTAAACAGAGTCGAGGGATTGCAAACCAAACGTATTGCAGATTGCGTACAACTCATGGTGTAACTATTTTTACATGGTGGGCCAAGAACGCAACGATCTCTTTCTAAAAAACTCAGTCCGTCTCTATCTACCTTGCTTACGAAAGACCAATTGTGCCAATTGTTGGAAAAAACACCAGAAAGTGTTGCCAAGTATTGGAAATATCACCAGAACATTATTAATATATAGTAATCGAAGGTCGGTGCTTTACAATTAGAACAATATTTACCATTTGAAATTTTCGCAATAAGAATTACGAATTTTTCTACTTTAGTTCGACAGTAGACTCAGTTCTCAGTGTTTACTTCTGACTATGATAATGGAATCCACCAACCAATATAGCTGTCACATTTTCTAAATTTATAAACGATAAATGTAGCACTCGTTTTGTAAGACGTATTGACCATAGTAGTACAGAAAGAAAAATGTAAAGAATACAAATTATTACAGTTATGTTGGGATAGTGTAATGGTGTCATCTACGTAGCTTCGAGTAGCAACGACAACTTTTGTATAGACGTTTCAAACTAAGAAGAGCACAGTTGTATATGCAACCAAATATACACAGGCAATTTATAAACCATACACTGGGTATGATTGGTTGCATATACAACTGTGCTCTTCTTAGTTTGAAACTACTCTAAACTAGTAGCATTGAAGCATTGCGGCTTCAACAAAATTATGTGGAGGATTTGGAATAGTTGAAAGACAAGAGTATGGTTAAATGTTTTAAATAGGAATCATATTACAAAAAAAAAAACAGAAAATAATGAAAACATTTATTTTTTTTTTGAGACAATTTTTTTCATTTTCTTTTTCTTTTGTGTTGATTGTTTGGTAATATACCTATTTTTATTTAGTTCTCTAACTCTTATGTAAGTTCTGGTTTTCACAAAGTGGTATAACACATCAGGTGGAATTTGTTCTACATATTGTCCACTTCCTTTCACCACTTCCTCTGCACACAGCTTGATGAACATGAAAGTCTGCAATTGAGCGGTAATGTTGTATTTGTTCGCTTAACAATTTCACTTCTGACTGCAGGTCTTTTTCCAAGCCTTTTTGAGAGATGTTCTCCTGGGTTCCAACACAGTTTTCATTGAAGTATCTGAAAGTATATTTTATTTTTAACAATACATATTGCCAAGATCCATTAAAGTATAGAAATAACCCGGGGATTCTATGTTGCTGTGGTTTTAGCAAATGTCTGTGGAAAGTCTATTTGATATGTACATGACAGATACATACCGTTCTCTACGTATCCGTAGTGGGGTACTCTCACTACTGCGGTAGTCCATTCCCCTTTCAAGTGTCTTCCTTGATTTGATCTTCGATAATCCCTTCCTTTCATGTTTGTTAGATGGAATTCTGCAAATCCTTTGAAGTCTCTCCGATCTTCGTGGGACCGTTGCACTGCACTTCATATCAAAGATATCTCTTGTGTTTGTTGGTGGAGGGTGAGGACTGGAATAACTTTTTAATCTGAGAAGAATTAATATAAAATAGAAAAACGCCAATAAAACATGTACCTGATGTTATTACGTTTTGTATTTCATTTTTACTGCAATTAGAATCGCAAATACTTGCTAAATGCTAACTACATTCGGTAGAAGTAATTTTGGAGATTTTCTTGTGCTTACAGTACGTTTGATTTTCTTCCTCCGTGACTGTAGAAACGACTCTTTGGAGAAATGTGCTGAACAGACTCTTGCTATAAAAATGAATAACAATACATTATGTGTAATAACAATAACTGCAATATGCTAGTTGCGTTTAAGTAACATAATGATTCTATAGCGGTTCGAATTGAGTGCAAACGGCTTTCAGCCAGCATTGTGTGCAAAAGAAAATGTGTACCTTCCAAAGAAGGTAACTTTGACGTTTGCGCATAATTAAATGTACTTTCCTCGAATCTTTATTAACCTTGGCTGTTTCACATCTGATACATTTTGATTTGATTTTACCATCTCACAACAAACAAATCTTTAACATAATGCAGCCCCGACAAAAAAAAAGAACATGAGAGAAATGACAAGCACTGGGAAAGCAGCTGCATACCAGCTAAAAACAGTAGTGTGTTCAAAAACAAATCCTGACACCAGGCTTATCTGAACGCAACCAATTTAAATAAACATTAAAATATACTTTGAAACTTACCGTGTGGAGACAGATAAGTTTTTCCAAGTTTACGCAGCCAGGCCTCTCGCATTACGGCGTTATTAGGCAAATTATGCAGAGACAAGCCATGTACTTGCAAATTGTATGAACTGCTTTTGCAGCCATTCACAGCACACTTCATCTTTAACAACTGAAAATTGTTTTGCATTATAAATAAATAAAATTTTTCTTGTTAAAATTGACTTACCTATAAAAGTAAGTAAAACTGTACACACTATGGGATAACTATACCGAACTTAGACGTAGAAACTAGAAACCTGAAACGAAAAAATGGTTGTTTACATTTTAGAAATAAATACGATTTTCCTTCTAAAAAATAACTTACCTGTAAAACTAACTGACAGCTATACCTTATTCACTATCGAACGTAGAAACTGTTCATATCAAACTATAGACAGAAGAATATCACATTTACCACGTACACAATCGAACAACAACGTTTCAGACAGATGTATCGAAGTAAACAATGAAAATGGCGGCGCGTATGCGCACGCAACCGCATGCAACTGAAGGGCAAAATATTACTGTCCTATGTTTGTTCCTTACAGAGTATGTTGGCAACACTTCTCTTTCCTCTGCAAATTGCCGGAAAAGTGGGGAGTTCTTGGCCCACCATGTAAAAATAGTTACACCATGGTACAACTTCACAGCGGTCGCATCAAAACAATCTGTCAAATGGCGAAATCGTATACAAGACGTTTTGAGGTTATTTCGACTTACAACTGTGTAAAAATTGGATAAAAATACGATTATTAGGTGTTTCTCGAGTAGATTTGGTCTAATATAATGGCCGCACCACCTCAGGCTCTAGTAAATCGCAACAAAAAGCACTTCCTGGGCGTCCCGGCACCGCTAGGTTATGTTGCTGGTGTCGGACGAGGGTAATTATTACATTTCTTTTAAACCTCGAACGATTACATACTTAATTTTATCCATTTTAGAGCCACAGGATTCACGACACGTTCCGATATCGGCCCCGCTAGGGACGCAAACGATGTTTCGTAAGTATTTCTAGGGTTATGTACGAGAAATAGGTTATGACACTCCGACAATCTGACATTTCCTTACAGCGATGACAGACACGCACCTCCCGCGGCCAAGCGACCGAAGAAAAAGGAAGAGGAGGAAGAACAACAAGATGAAGAGGACTTGAACGATTCAAACTACGACGAATTTAGCGGTTATGGTGGCTCGTTATTCTCGAAGGATCCCTACGATAAAGATGACGCGGAGGCGGACGCTATCTACGAGGCGATCGACAAGCGTATGGACGAGAAACGCAAGGAGTACCGCGAGAAGAGGCTACGAGAGGAACTGGAGAAATACAGACAGGAACGGTCAGTATTTTTTAGTACTTAGGTTAGAATTTCTTATTTTTTTCGTTTTTTAGGCCGAAAATCCAGCAGCAGTTCTCCGATTTGAAGCGGGAGTTGGGTATGGTCTCGGAGGATGAATGGAAGAGCGTTCCGGAGGTGGGAGACGCGAGAAATCGAAAACAAAGGAACCCGATGGCGGCCAAGTTTACGCCGTTGCCCGATAGCGTGCTCTCGAGGAATTTGGGCGGGGAATCGACGAATTCCTTGGATCCTAGTTCGGGTTTGGCTAGTATGATGCCGGGAGTTGCGACGCCAGGTGTGTTTTCTAACCTAAAATACTAGTTTGTTTTGTAACTGTCAAAAAGTTTGATTATGTTACTTTATATTTTGTTAGTTTGGTTATGTTGTGGTGTTTTTTGTAGGTAGAAAGAAATAAACAAATATCAATGAAAGCATGAGAAATGTCACAGAACTGTCAAAGAAATAAAGAAATATCAAAGAATAGTTAAATAAATAAAGCAATATCACAGAAATGTCAAAGATTGGTTAAACTAATAAAGAAATGTCACAAAAATGTCAAAGAATAGTTAAACAAAAAAACTAATATCAAAGAATAGTTAAAGAAATATCCAAAAAATGTCACAGAAATGTCAAGGAAATCAAGAAAATAACAAAGAATAGTTAAATGAATGAAGTAACAACTGAAATGTCAAAGCATGGTTAAAAAAATACGGAAATATCAAAGAATAGTTAAAGAAATAAAGAAATATCAAACAAATGTCACAGAAATGTCAAAGAAATCAAGAAATATTAAAGAAATATCAAAGAATAGTTAGTGAAATACAGAAATGTCACAAAAATATCAAAGAATAGTTAAACAAAAAAATTAATATCAAAGAATAGTTAAAGAAATATTCAAAAAATGTCACAGAAATGTCAAAGAAATAAAGAAAATGACAAAGAATAAATGAAGTATCAAAGAAATATCAAAGAATAGTTAAAGAAATGAAGACATATCAAACAAATGTCACGGAAATGGCAAATAAATAAATAAATATCAATGAAAAGTATGAGTAATGTCACAGAACTGTCAAAGAAATAAAGAAATATGTTTTTTAACCTAAAATACTAGTTTGTTTTGTAACTGTCAAAAAGTTTGGTTATGTTACTTTATGTTTTGTTATTTTGGTTATGTTAGGTTATGTTGTGGTGTTTTTTTGTAGGTATGTTGACGCCAACTGGTGATATGGACTTGAGGAAGATTGGGCAGGCGAGGAACACTCTTATGGATGTGAAATTGTCGCAGGTGTCGGATTCGGTGACGGGGCAGACTGTCGTCGACCCGAAAGGTTATCTGACAGATTTGCAGTCGATGATTCCGACATATGGTGGGGATATAAATGATATCAAGAAGGCTAGGTTGCTGTTGAAGTCTGTCAGGGAGACGAATCCGAATCATCCACCTGCTTGGATCGCCAGTGCAAGGTTGGAGGAGATTACAGGTTAGTGGGAATGAATGATGTGTTTTGTGTTACTGTTGGATAAATACGGTTTTGTTTTGTCGTTTTTTGTGGTTTTTTAAAAGAATGTTTGCCTTTTCTGTGCGTTGTTTAGAGTATTAATGGTTTTATTGAGAATATTTGTGTTTTTAATGCTTTTTTTGCATCTTCTGGAGGTATCTTTAGGCTGGTAGCTGTTTATTGGTTGTCCTCAATGCCATAATATTGTAGGAAACACAGTATGCTGTCTGTTTGTAAAAATTTAAATTTACTGCAGTTTTGTTTTTCATACTAAGAAAATGCCCTAAACTTACTATTTCCAATCTTGTCTGTTTTGTTTTCTTTTTGTTGGTTTATGATATGTAGATTATGAATGGAAAATATGTGAGGAAATGTGTAAAACGTGCTTTTTTTGTGAATTTTCGCATGTTTTTGTGCACTTATCGTGAAATGTCAAAGAATGGTTAATCAAATAAAGAATTATCAAAGAAATGTCAATGATTGATTAAACTAATAAAGAAATATCAAAGAAATCAAGAAATATCAAAGAAAGGTACCAGAAATGTCAAAGAATAGTTAAACAAATAAAGAAATATCAAAGAATAGTTAATGAAATAAAGAAATATCAAAGAAATGTCAATGATTGATTAAACTAATAAAGAAATATCAAAGAAATAAAGAAATATCAAAGAAAGGTACGAGAAATATCAAAGAAATGTCAAAGATTGATTAAACAAATAAAGAAATATCAAAGAAATCAAGAAATATCAAAGTTTGATTAAACCAATAAAGATATATCAAAGAAATGCTAAAGAAAGGTATCAGAAATGTCAAAGAATAAAAAAAGAAATATCAAAGAATAGTTCTTTGATATTTCTTTATTTGTTTAACTATTCTTGAATGAAATAAAGAAATGTCAGGGAAATATCACAGAAATATCTAAGAAATGTACGAAAAATGTCACAGAACTGTCAAAGAAATAAAGAAACATCAAAGAATACTTAAAGAAATAAGGAAATCTCAGAGAAATATCAAAGAATAGTTAAACAAATAACGAAATATCAAAGAAATGTCAAAAAATATGAAGCGTTCATATCAAAAATAGCATTTATCAAAAAAGCAAAATTCTCACGAGAAAAAGAAAACAAAATTTACTGTGATTGTAGGTAGTTTTGTCGAAAATAATACATGTATTGTATAGATATGATAAATAGGAACCAAATGCTGCCATAATCTTTAAATTCGGTTTTTGTGACAAGTGTTGTTTTTGAAATCAACTCTTCATATCAATACACCAATCATCCTTCCCTTAAAGGCAAAGTCCAAGCCGCCCGCAACCTAATCATGAAAGGCTGCGAGGAGAACCAACAAAGCGAAGATCTCTGGCTGGAAGCGGCCCGCCTCCAACCGCCCGACACCGCCAAAGCCGTCATCGCCCAAGCGGCGCGACACATCCCCACCTCCGTCCGCATCTGGATCAAAGCGGCCGACCTCGAGTCCGAGACGAAAGCGAAACGCCGCGTCTTCCGCAAAGCCCTCGAGCACATCCCGAACTCGGTCCGTCTCTGGAAGGCGGCCGTCGAATTAGAGAACCCCGAGGACGCGCGAATTCTCCTCTCGCGCGCCGTCGAATGCTGCTCAACTTCCGTCGAGTTATGGTTGGCCTTGGCTAGGTTAGAAACGTACGAAAACGCGAGGAAAGTGTTGAATAAAGCGAGAGAGAATATCCCGACGGATAAACAAATCTGGACGACGGCCGCCAAGTTGGAGGAAGCGAACGGAAACACGGCGATGGTCGAGAAGATTATAGAGAGGGCGCTGACGTCGTTGAGTGCGAACGGCGTGGAGATTAATCGCGAGCAGTGGTTCAAAGAGGCTATCGAGAGCGAGAAAGGGGGCCACGTTTATTGTTCGAGGGCCATCGTCAAGGCGATTATCACCCACGGTGTCGAGCCTGAAGATCAGAAGCACACGTGGATGGAGGACGCTGAACATGTAAGTTTTAAATGATCGAGATCAGTTTAGATCACTTCATATCAGTTCAAGATCACTTGAGATCACTTCAGATCAGTTCAAGATCACTTGAGATCAGTTTAGATCAGTTCAAGATCATTTCAAATCGGTTCAAGATCACTTCAGATCACTTGAGATCACTTCTGAAAACATGAACGTTTTTTTTTGATTGTGTTTTAATTCAAATTGATCTTGAATGTTAATTGAAATTGATTTGTTTGGTTTTTGTGTACAGTGTATCAGTCAAGGTGCGTTTGAATGCTCAAGAACCGTTTACAATTATGCATTGGCGGCGTTCCCCGGTAAAAAATCTATCTGGCTGAGGGCCGCCTATTTGGAGAAGAACCACGGCACCAGGGAAAGTTTGGAGAGTCTCCTGCAGAGGGCGGTGGCGCATTGCCCCAAGAGCGAGGTTAGTTTTTTTTTTTTCGAGTGTTGGGCAATTATCACTCACATTTGATCGTCATTATACATTATTTAAACTATGTTTTTTTTGTTATTTTAAATAAATACGGACATTTTCTTTTGACAATTATAATTATAATCCATATTTAATGACTTTTAGTCAATTTTTTAGGTGAAAATCCATGATTTTTGGTCAATTTTATGCCAAAGTACATTAATTTTAGTCAATTTTAGGCCAAAATACATTATTGTTTAGTCAATTTTAGGGCAAAATATATGGTTCTAGTCACTTGTAGTTCAAAATACATAATTTTTAGTAAATTTTAGGTAAAAACACGATTTTTTAGTCAAATGTAGGTCAAAATACATGATTTTTTTAGTCATTTTAGGAGGAAAATATCTGATTTTTAGTCAATTTTAGGTCAAGATACACGATTTTTAATCAATAGTATGACAAAATACATGATTTTTTATCAATTGTAGGACAAAATACATTATTTTTAGTCAATTTTAGGTCAAAATACATATTTTTTGTCAATTTTAAATCAAAATGCATTAATTTTAGGTGAAAATGCATGATTTTTAGTCAATTTTAGGTCAAGATACACGATTTTTAGTCAATAGTATGACAAAATACATGATTTTTTATCAATTGTAGGACAAAATACATTATTTTTAGTCAATTTTAGGTCAAAATACATATTTTTTGTCAATTTTAAATCAAAATGCATTAATTTTAGGTGAAAATGCATGATTTTTAGTCAATTTTAGGTCAAGATACACGATTTTTAGTCAATAGTATGACAAAATACATGATTTTTTATCAATTGTAGGACAAAATACATTATTTTTAGTCAATTTTAGGTCAAAATACATATTTTTTGTCAATTTTAAATCAAAATGCATTAATTTTAGGTGAAAATGCATGATTTTTAGTCAATTTTAGGTCAAGATACACGATTTTTAGTCAATAGTATGACAAAATACATGATTTTTTATCAATTGTAGGACAAAATACATTATTTTTAGTCAATTTTAGGTCAAAATACATATTTTTTGTCAATTTTAAATCAAAATACATAAATTTTAGGTGAAAATGCATGATTTTTAGTCAATTTTAGGTCAAGATACACGATTTTTAGTCAATAGTATGACAAAATACATGATTTTTTATCAATTGTAGGACAAAATACATTATTTTTAGTCAATTTTAGGTCAAAATACATATTTTTTGTCAATTTTAAATCAAAATGCATTAATTTTAGGTGAAAATGCATGATTTTTAGTCAATTTTAGGTCAAGATACACGATTTTTAGTCAATAGTATGACAAAATACATGATTTTTTATCAATTGTAGGACAAAATACATTATTTTTAGTCAATTTTAGGTCAAAATACATATTTTTTGTCAATTTTAAATCAAAATGCATTAATTTTAGGTGAAAATGCATGATTTTTAGTCAATTTTAGGTCAAGATACACGATTTTTAGTCAATAGTATGACAAAATACATGATTTTTTATCAATTGTAGGACAAAATACATTATTTTTAGTCAATTTTAGGCCAAAATACATATTTTTTGTCAATTTTAAATCAAAATACATTAATTGTAGGTGAAAATACATGATTTTTAGTGAATTTTAGGTCAAGATACACGATTTTTAGTCAATAGTATGACAAAATACATGATTTTTTATCAATTGTAGGACAAAATACATTATTTTTAGTCAATTTTAGGTCAAAATACATATTTTTTGTCAATTTTAAATCAAAATACATTAATTTTAGGTGAAAATGCATGATTTTTAGCCAGTTTTAGATATAAATACATTATTTTTAGACAATTTTAGATAAAAATACATTATTTTTAGTCAATTTTAGGTAAAAATTCATTATTTTTAGTCAATTTTAGGTCAAAAAACGTGATTTTTTAATCAATTTTAGGTCACAATACTTGATTTAATGTTTTCTTTTGCTATTTTAAGTAAAAACAAACTTTTCTTTCGAGTTAACTCCTAATAAGTCCCTCCCATTCCTCAGGTACTATGGCTGATGGGCGCCAAGAGCAAATGGCTCGCGGGCGACGTACCGGCCGCTCGCGGAATCCTCTCGCTCGCGTTCCAGGCGAACCCGAACAGCGAGGAGATCTGGCTGGCGGCCGTCAAGCTCGAATCCGAGAATCACGAGTACGAGCGGGCGCGAAGACTGCTCGCCAAGGCGCGGGGTTCAGCGCCGACGCCGCGCGTCCTCATGAAGAGCGCCAAGCTCGAGTGGTCGCTGAACGACCTCAAGGCGGCCCTCAACCTCCTCGAGGAAGCCCTCAAGGTCTTCCCTGAGTTCCCCAAGCTGTGGATGATGAGCGGCCAGATACACGAGCAACGCGAGGATTTTAGTAGGGCCTTCGATGCTTACAATGCGGGGGTGAGTTCGTTTTTGTTGTTGGTGATTGAATGGAAAAGAATTTTAGGAATTTGAGGTCAAAATACGTGATTTTTTTGTCGATTTTAGATCTAAATACATGATTTTTAGTCAATTTTGTGTCATAATACATGAGCGTAAATGTATTTACTATGTTCAGTTAAAACAGACATTTTATTTTGAGTTATGGACAATTACCCTTCATATTTAATGATTTTTAAATAAATTATTTTTGTCAATTTTAGGTCAAAATACATTTTTTTGAGTCATAATGTATAATTTGAGCTGTTTTTTTACTATATTAGATAAATACAGACATTTTCTTTTGATGTTTAGTCAAGTTCGAAATACATGATTTTTAGTCAATTTACCTTATAAATACATGATTTTCAGACATTTTTAGATGAAAATACATGTTTTTTAGTCAATTTTAGGTCAAAATATTTATGATTTTGATATTAAAATTCATGATTTTTAGGTGAAAATGCATGATTTTAGGTCAAACCACATGATTTTTATTCAATTTTTAGGTGAAAATGTTTGATTTTATATATGATTAATATATGATTTTTAGTCAATTTTAGGCCAGAATACATTATTTTTAGTCAATTCTAGCCAAAAAACATTATTTTTGGTCAATTTTATGTCAAAATACATGACTTTTAGTCAATTTTAGGCCAAAATATATGATTTTTAGTCAATTTTAGGCCAAAATATATAATTTTTTGTCAATTTTAGGCCGGAATACATTATTTTTAGTCAACTCTAGCCAAAAAACATTATTTTTAGTCAATCTTATGTCAAAATACATGATTTTTAGTCAATTTTAGGCCAAAATATATGATTTGTAGTCATTTTTAGGCCAAAATATATGATTTTTAGTCAATTTTAGGCCAACATATATGATTTTTAGTCAATTTTAAGCCAAAATATATTATTTTTAGTCATATTTAGGCCAAAATACATGATTTTTAGTCATTTTTAGGCCAAAGTATATGATTTTTAGTCATTTTTAGGCCAAAATACATGATTTTTAGTCATTTTTAGGCCAATATATATTATTTTTAGTCATTTTTAGGCCAACATATATGATTTTTAGTCAATTTTAGGCCAAAATACATGATTTTTAGTCATTTTTAGGCCAAAATATATTATTTTTAGTCATTTTTAGGCCAACATATATGATTTTTAGTCAATTTTAAGCCAACATATATGATTTTTAGTCAATTTTAGGCCAAAATATATGATTTTTAGTCATTTTTAGGCCAAAATACATGATTTTTAGTCATTTTAGGCCAAAATACATGATTTTTAGTCAATTTTAGGCCAAAATATATGATTTTTAGTCATTTTTAGGCCAAAATACATGATTTTTAGTCATTTTAGGCCAAAATGTATGATTTTTAGTCATTTTTAGGCCAAAATATATAATTTTTAGTCAATTTTAGTCCAGAATACATTATTTTTAGTCAACTCTAGCCAAAAAAAACATTTTTAGTCAATTTTATGTCAAAATACATGATTTTTAGTCATTTTAGGCCAAAATGTATGATTTTTAGTCATTTTTAGGCCAAAATATATAATTTTTAGTCAATTTTAGGCCAGAATACATTATTTTTAGTCAACTCTAGCCAAAAAAACATTTTTAGTCAATTTTATGTCAAAATACATGATTTTTAGTCATTTTAGGCCAAAATGTATGATTTTTAGTCATTTTTAGGCCAAAATATATAATTTTTAGTCAATTTTAGGCCAGAATACATTATTTTTAGTCAACTCTAGCCAAAAAAAAACATTTTTAGTCAATTTTATGTCAAAATACATGATTTTTATTCAATTTTAAGCCAAAATATATGATTTTTAGTCAATTTTAGGTCAAAATATATGATTTTTAATAAATTTTAGGCCAAAATACTTGATTTTTTAGTCAATTTGTACCTATTGCTATTTCCCATAACAATTCCAGATCAAGAAATGCCCGAACTCCATTCCACTCTGGATCCTACTGTCACGTCTCGAGGAGAAACGCAACCTCCTGATCAAGGCTCGTTCCGTCCTCGAACGAGCCCGCCTAAAAAACCCCAAAAACGACAAAATCTGGCTCGAAGCCATACGCGTCGAACTCCGCGCCGGCATGAAAGACATCGCCTTGGCGATGCTCGCAAAAGCCCTCCAGGAATGCCCGAACTCCGGCATCCTGTGGGCGGAGGGCATCTTCCTCGAACCCCGACCCCAACGGAAAACCAAATCCGTCGACGCCCTCAAGAAGTGCGAACACGACCCCAACGTTTTACTCGCCGTCAGCAAGCTGTTCTGGTCCGAGCGGAAGATCGGCAAGTGCCGCGAGTGGTTCGGACGGACTTTGAAGATCGAACCGGATTTTGGGGACGCGTGGGCCTATTGGTTTCGGTTCGAGCAGTTGCATGGGACGCCTGAGCAACAGGAAGAGGTTAAACAGCGGTGTCTGGCCGCGGAACCGCATCACGGGGAATTGTGGTGCTCGATTTCGAAGAATATCAAGAATTGGTCGTTTAATATCGAGCAGATTTTGGTCGCGAGCGCTAAAGAGGTCGCTATACCGGTTTAGGTTAGGTTTTTGTTTCCGGTTTGGAGGTGTATATTTTCTTACAGATGTAATTTTACTTCTAGATTGTTGTTGTAGATCTTGTAGTGGTACTTTTGTTAGGTAATTAAATAAGAAAACTAAGATGTATCTATACCTGATATAAATGTTGTTTTATTGAATAAAATAAGATTATTCATTTCGACATTAACGTGTTTTATATAATTGTCTGTGCAGTACTAACTAATTGGTATGTAAGCGAGAAATACTGAAGAAACTGTAGGTAAGTGAATTATATTATTAGTGTGTAGTAGGAATGAGTAAAAAAAACATGATTTGTAGTATATTTTAGGTGAAAATGCATGATGTTAGGTAAAAAAATATGATTTTTAGTGAAGTTTAGACCAAAATACTAAATTATTTTTAGTCAGTTCTAGGACAATCTAAAAAGGAAAAATTCTAAAAAGGATGTGTCTACAATTTGCTGAAAATATCATCGAAATTCACCAAAAATTAAAAGTTACTGGAGAAAACTTGAAAATAGGAACAAGAATTTGAAAACAGGAGATTAGGAATTAGAAAATAAAAATTGCGAATATGTCATAATATATTTATTATATGTATTAATTATATTCACTTATAAAATATTCTTCACAATATATAAGTAACAAACACGTATAATGTTGTTTTTTTCTTTTAATAAAATAGACACCAGAATAAGTACAGATCGAAAAAGTCGTATAACATAAATCAATTAGGTTCACTGACCAATAGCATCTATGCAAGAAAAGTATTCAAAATACTTATTATGATAATAACAAAACAAAAATAGGAATATACTTGGAAGCACCACAATATTGCACCATACAAAAAAACATACAGCCATATAATATTTCTTAAAAAGATTCAATAAAACTTTGTGCTTCAATTAAAAAAAAAATTAACATCACAATATTAGCTGGCATACAATATTCAAGTAGCTTTCTGTTCTTTTACTTGCGATCTGTTCAAAAGAACAGAAAAGTAAATACTTTCATTCAAAACTATTCACTTCTTGTCAAAGCCACCTCATCTTCCGGAATAGTTTCCCTTTTATATTCCTTCTCGTTAACCAAGTACAGAACCAGGACGCAAAACAGTGCTGTCAACACAGCAATGAAATTCACCAAAATCCCCTCAGAAGGAAATTGAGCATAATCCGTACTAAAAACAAAACAACTCACTTTTGACATCTGTCAAAACAAGTTACTTTTGACATTTGTCAAAGCAAGTCACTTTTGACAGATGTCAAAACAACTCACTTTTGACAGATGTCAAAACAACTCACTTTTGACAGATGTCAAAACAACTCACTTTTGACAGATGTCAAAATAAATTTTGACATGTCAAAACAACTCACTTTTGACAACTGTCAAAACAACCCACTTTTGACAGATGTCAAAGTAAATTTTATCAGTATTTTGACAATTGTCAAAATAAATTAGTATTTTGACAGATGTCAAAATTTTTTCGATATGTTAAAATACGTCATTTTTAACAGATGTCAAAGCAACTCACTTTTGACAGATGTCAAAACAAATCACTTTTGACAGTTATCAGAACAAGTCACTTTTGACATCTGTCAAAACTCAATTTTGACAGATGTCAAAACAAGTCACATTTGACAGATGACAAAACAATTCACTTTACAGATGTCAAAACAACTCACTTTTGAGAGATGTCAAAACAATTCACATAACAGATGTCAAACAACTCACTTTTGTCAGATAAAACAACAAACACTTTTGATATCTGTCAAAAAAGTTAGGTTAACAAACTTACATTCCCCAGCAAGCCTTCTCCGTAAAGCCCATCAGCGTCGTCATACTAGCTAAACTAAAAATAGCTGCACCTACACTAGTGTGTACCGGCAACATAGCAGCCCTAAGTTCTTTCGTAAAGCCGGGGAACAAAAAGCAAGAAAAACCTGCAACAAACTACAAACGGAAACATAACTAACCAACAAAAAAACAAAAAAAAAATAATAAGAAAAAGTTTTAATAAAGCAAAACAATAACTAACCTGTAAGACGAAAGCAATGACAGTCGCTAAACCTAACCACGAATGCAGCGTGTACATATTAGGCTTCCCCGTCAAATTATGAAAATCGAAAACGGCAACCAGTCCGATAACCGCAAAAACGTAAGCCGCACCGTTCAATACGGCGTGTCCCCATTTCAATTGTTTTTTCGGGTCGTACCGTCGACTACGGTACAACAGAATCGCTGAAAGACACAAATCTATCAATTTTGGTATTTTGTTAGGTTAAGTATTTTATTACGATCGGTATTTACCTTGTCCATATATTAAAACCATCCCACCTAGCATAAGAATCGGGTGCCAATTAAATTGTAATTCGGGTGTCGCTGACCAGCCTAGGCCACCTCGAAAACCAAGAACCCATATTAGAACCAAAACAAAATCTGCTACCCCGAGAAGTGAGGTTCCGTAGAATAAAATGTTGAATCTACGGATTAGCTGGTGCTCGGTTCTTGCTTCCATATTGTTGCCACTAAAACTAGGTTATATTCGCTTTGGTTTTGTCGAATAACTGTGTGGAATAACAAAAAACGAAACAAAGCACAGGTTATCTTTAACCTCGGTTTATAAATAAACAGCTTTGTGTTATTTTTGATCAAGATTCATTCGTACTTACCGCGAAAACTTGTTCTGTTGAACCTGTTTACGCTGTTTTACGTGCGCCTGCATCAACTAGAGCAACAGGTAGGCGAAAAATCAATAAATTTGTCCTTGAGTAAGGAGGCGGATATACATTTCTTTGTTGTAATTACTGTTCGGTATTCATACTTTTACCAGTACACGTATACACGCTTTTTTTTGTGTTAAACCGTACCTAATTGCTTCCCAACTTGATAACGTTATCAACCCACGTTTACAATCTACAAGTTTAAAACATCAAACGATAAACTATCTAAATAGAAGCGGTATAAATAACCATAACAAAATTCAAATTATAACCTAATTCCCGCTAAAACTAGCATCAAAACCTCCGCGAGGGCGCCACTATGCAGGATGGTCGGGGTTCGTTAACTCCGCTAGTACTTTCCGCGCGCCCGCGGCGTTTGCAACTACCGTCCAGAGATGGCGTTGACGGTGGTCCGAACCGCGCGCGGGCGTTTCGACTGGTTGTCGCGCCATGGAAACGAATCGTGATGACAGATCTCATCGATTCGTGGTGTCCGTCACTCTGCGTGCTCGGATTTGAACAAGCCGTCGCTGTGCTCGTCGCAATCACACGCAGTCATCAGATGACGAGTTCGCACCAAATTCCCAGTCAGGATGGCCACTTCAATCCTAGCGAATGCGGCGCGGCCGAGGGCACCGTTCCTGTCGAGAGGCACGGGACGACTGCAGAAGTTGCGGAGGACTGCCACAAATAAATTTTCAGCAGCCAAAGGTCTGAGGTGATAAAACAGAATTTGACCTTGAATTTACTTGATTATTTATATGTGCAGGTAGATTCATTTTCGCAAATGTACCTTTTCGACCGACAACTCAGACAATCAGCCAACAGAAGATCAATTACACCACTCAGAATATGAACGGACCGAATAATAAGCCGATTTTCTACGAGACTAAGAAGCAGCTGCAAGAAAACGTCAATTCTATGCATAATATCCATCAGTACAAGGCGTTGTTAGCCGCAAAAATACTTCTAAAGCCCAACAAGGGCTGTTCCTACGCGAAAATAGCTTCAAATTACTCTACATTGGCCCAAAAAAGGTAATAAACTTGTAGAAATACAATACAAACATTAGCGACCATGTTATATTTGACGTTTCTCGATGAGAATTGCGCAATACAAACATTGAGCTGTCAAAGGGAGCAGTTGGTATCCCTCACGGCGGCCATACTGTTTCATTTGACGTTTCTCTTATAGTTACGATACAATATTCGCAAATAATTTGCATTTTTATGTAGGTATTACTACAGTGATGCGTATGAAAAGGCGTATATGCAACAGGAAAATGCTGATGACGTAAAAACTAATCAAGAACTGAACGATGGAGAAGAATGGCCGTCGTACGACGTTGATTACACAGAGAACGAGTGTGTCTTGAATATTTACGTGGACACCGAACAAACAAAGATCCAGGAGCGGAATAACTTTGTGCAGTTTCTCGAGGAGCTAGCTGAATCGGAGGAGGCCAACCTGGCTATCAGATCGAAAATCTGCAGTTTCCTAGCGACGAACCAATACGAGACGGTACTGTACGCGAAGTTATGACGGGAATGGCGCAAAATTCGAATCGGCGCAGTTCTTATATTTATTTTTGTGACGTTTTTTTTTTTTACTTCTCTCATAGTTTGATCGATTCGCGCCATCTTTGCATTATTAGAAGGTTATTTTCTAACTTCTAAACCTGTTTTTGTATCTTCTGTAACGTCGGAGTTGTCTTTTAAATTAAATTACAGACAATGTGGTATTTATTAAAGAAAATTTGTCAAATGTTTGCGTTTTATTATAAATTGTGTTATTAATTGGAATGAAGAATGTTTTATGAATGTTTAGGATAACTAATTTAATGAATATTATGGAGAATAAGTGTATAATAATAATAAGGGAGTGATTTTTTTCCATCGAGTTCTATATTTTCCCTGGAAGCCGTACAAACGGCTGAAAGTCTTTCAGGTGAAAAAACGTGTATTGACTATTAGGATAAATAAGGCTTCGCGAACTCAAGTTGCGTCAATCCAACATTCAAACAAGCCACAGCTGAAGTGAGACTTTGTACAAATAAAGAGCTTTATTCCGTTAAATTTTTACGATACTAAGGTGTGTTGTAATATTGCGAAAATAAATACTAGTGCGTGAATTTTGTTCTTCATAATAGAAAATTAAGGTAAGTCTAACATTGTCTATCTTCCAATCCGTTCAAAACAGAAAACAAATCGTTAAAAAGTGTCTTTTTGACAGTTATATTTCGTCCGGCCCACTAATTTTGTAACTTATCTCGAAAAATAGGCCTTGATCAGACATGAAACCTTCGCTATCTTACTAAAATAAGTGCCCTGATTACAAATTTACATAGAACAAATCTCTATCTCCAACAGTCTCCGAGTTATGTCAAAATTTCGATTTTATTCACAAACGTGTTGGTTATGTTTTTCGCGCTTTGCTTTGCGAACCGTACATCCTAGAGCAACGAGGTCTTCAAAAATGGATTCCCGGGATAATTTTCCATCGGGTACCGTTTGAATCATACATATCGCGCGGTTAGGTCGGACACAGTTTGCTCCGAAAGGCGAAAATGTTGTAAAATAGCTATTTCGTCACAATTGTCAAACTTTGGAACGTCATAACTTCCGAACCGTTCGAGATAAAGAAAATTCAATAGCACCGTTGGAATCAGCGTGGAAAACTGCATTAGGGACCATAGGCTAATTCTCTTCCAAACCTTAATCGGATCGGAGATAGTCGACTTTCTATCGATTAACCAAAATTTCGTTAAAAATCCCATTTTTAAACCTACACTTTTCAAGAGGCACACCTATCTCGAAAACCAGGCTTCGAATCGACGTGAAACCTTCGCTGTTTTACTAAAGCGAGTATTCTGATTACAAATTTGCGTAGAACTAACGTCTATCTCCAATACTTCCCGAGTAATGTCAAAATTTATCAAAGAAATGCAAAACATGTATGGTCACGGTTTTTTCGAAGTTTCCTCGCGAACTATGCACTTTAGAGCAACGAGGTTATCAGAAATGAATTCCTGGGACAATTTCCTATCCGGAACCGTTTGAATCATCCATATAGCGCGGTTAGTTCGGACACAGTTAGCGTTGGAAGTTTCTCTTCACCACAAACACTTTTATTTTATTGAAGATTATTTTGTTGGAGTTTATTTTGTTGAAGACCATGGACGATGAGGATTTAAACACAGAGATGGCGCTGTCGGACAGCCCGTATTCAATCGGCGGCCTCTTGAGCACGTTCACGAACGCCACTGACCCGCAGAAGGAGCAAAACTGCGAGCCGAGAAAATACGGAAAGTATACATTTTAAATTTAATTACTACCCTTCTTCGTCCGGTTTTAATTAAATTTGGGGGGTAGTCGGTTATTTTTAATTCAATTTATCCCGGGTTATAATTCAATTTAAAGTACCTACAGAAGAGGAAACCTAATAGCAAGTAATAATATCTAATTTCTCCCCTCTTTTGCGTACAGAATACGAAGCCTTTGACAGTTTTGCTGCGTCAAACGAAGAAACGGCGTCGCCATCTGGTGTCGTTAAGAGGAAACAACGACGATACAGGTTAGAATCGACTGTCATATAAAATAGTACCTACCTTTTTTCGTTGATTTTTTTGTTAGGACGACTTTTTCGAATTATCAGCTCGAAGAACTGGAGCGAGCTTTTAATAAAACGCACTATCCTGACGTATTCTTCCGCGAAGAACTCGCCCTGCGGATAGATTTGACGGAAGCAAGGGTGCAAGTATGGTTTCAAAATCGGCGCGCAAAATGGCGGAAGCAAGAGAAGATCATCTCTAAAGTAAACAACACGCCTAACCAAACCATCACAATCCCAATTTCACTACCAGGTTTTACTCAAAATCAATAATAATACTCAAATTATTAATAATTCTTTATTATTTCAGCTTGTACGTCGTCTTTAGATAGTCCATTGTTGAATTTTACAAACGCCGAACAAACGTCAACGTCAAACTTGTTCCTAGGACTCGAGTGGCCATCTATTGGTAACGTGTTGAACTTTCAAAACTCGAGCAATGAGATGCTTGATAACCACATGCATGATAGGATGAACGATACTATTTTGATTGCTGATCGTATCACGAATTCTATGCAGGGAGATTTGATGGGAGATGAAATGTTACTAGAGGACGAGATCGGGGATAGAATTGGGAATAGCTTGACGTTGATGGGGGATTCCCAGGACGATATAGCGATAGATCCCGATCTCTTGACCCTAAAACCGAAACAGTTGGATAGTCATGATGTATAAGGCGTCATGTTAGTTGTTAATTGGAATATTGTAGCTAATTTCGTTCTTGTTAGGTTAATAAAAACTTAATTGATAAGTCTAGTTAATAAAATGTTTTTTGACGTCTGTCAAAATGTTGTGAAATCTGCTTTATCGACCTCCCATTTTCTTCGTTAAGTTGTCACTTATTTGATGCATTTATACCAGGAAAACAACAAGCGTTATTTTGACATCTGTCAAAACGTTGTGATATCTGTTTTGCCGACCATCCATTTTTTAGTTAAGTTGTCACTTATTTTCTAGAATTACACACAAAAAAACAAGTTTTAAGTTTTGATATCTGTCAAAATGTTGTGAAACTGTTTTACCGACTTTGTCTTTTCTTTGTTAAATTGTCACTTATTTGATGCAATTATACCAGGAAAACAAGCGTTATCTTGACATCTGTCAAAAAGTTGTTAAATGTGTTTTACCCACCATCCATTTGTTCGGTTAAGTATTAATTGTTTTGACATCTGTCAAAAAGTAGTGATATCTGTTTTGCCGATGGTCCATTTTTTAGTTAAATTGTCACTTATTTTCTACAATTTTACACAAAAAAGTAAGTTTTGACATCTGTCAAAAAGTTGTTAAATCTGTTTTACCCACCATCCATTTGTTCGGTTAAGTATTAATTATTTTGACATCTGTCAAAAAGTAGTGATATCTGTTTTGCCGACTGTCCATTTTTTAGTTAAATTGTCACTTATTTTCTACAATTTTACGCAAAAAAGCAAGTTTTGACATCTGTCAAAAAGTTATTAAATCTGTTTTACCCACCATCCATTTGTTCGGTTAAGTATTAATTATTTTGACATCTGTCAAAAAGTAGTGATATCTGTTTTGCCGACTGTCCATTTTTTAGTTAAATTGTCACTTATTTTCTACAATTTTACGCAAAAAAGCAAGTTTTGACATCTGTCAAAAAGTTATTAAATCTGTTTTACCCACCATCCATTTGTTCGGTTAAGTATTAATTATTTTGACATCTGTCAAAAAGTAGTGATATCTGTTTTGCCGACTGTCCATTTTTTAGTTAAATTGTCACTTATTTTCTACAATTTTACGCAAAAAAGCAAGTTTTGACATCTGTCAAAAAGTTGTTAAATCTGTTTTACCCACCATCCATTTGTTCCGTTAAGTATTAATTATTTTGACATCTGTCAAAAAGTAGTGATATCTGTTTTGCCGACTGTCCATTTTTTAGTTAAATTGTCACTTATTTTCTACAATTTTACGCAAAAAAGCAAGTTTTGACATCTGTCAAAAAGTTGTTAAATCTGTTTTACCCACCATCCATTTGTTCGGTTAAGTATTAATTATTTTGACATCTGTCAAAAAGTAGTGATATCTGTTTTGCCGACTGTCCATTTTTTAGTTAAATTGTCACTTATTTTCTACAATTTTACGCAAAAAAGCAAGTTTTGACATCTGTCAAAAAGTTATTAAATCTGTTTTACCCACCATCCATTTGTTCCGTTAAGTATTAATTATTTTGACATCTGTCAAAAAGTAGTGACATCTGTTTTGCCGACTGTCCATTTTTTTAGTTAAATTGTCACTTATTTTCTACAATTTTACACAAAAAAGCAAGTTTTGACATTTGTCAAAAAGTTGTTAAATCTGTTTTACCCACCATCCATTTGTTCGGTTAAGTATTAATTATTTTGACATCTGTCAAAAAGTAGTGATATCTGTTTTGCCGACTGTCCATTTTTTAGTTAACTTGTCACTTATTTTCTACTATTTTACACAAAAAAGCAAGTTTTCACATCTGTCAAAAAATTGTGAAATCTGTTTTACCGACCATCCATTTTTTTGTGTTAAGTTGTCACTTATTTTCTACATTTACACACAAAAAAACAAGTTTTAAGTTTTGACATGTCAAAATCTGACATCTGTCAAAATCTGTTTTACCGACCATCCATTGGTTTGGTTAAGTTATCTTGACACCTGTCAAAACGTTGTGATATCTGTTTTACTGCCCTCCTCATTTTACACAATCGCACCAACAAAAACAACTCATTATTAAAAACACATTTTTTATTCAGTTCCAAAAAAAAAAAAAACATGCAACAGAGATAACCTCAACAACGTGACGCCTACCGTCGAGACAACGGGGCCCCTTTTAGCGACCGCCTTATCAATACATATCATACATATATATATTTACACTCACAATATACAAATCAGCAAAGAAACAAGTCGCCGTCGAGCCGTTGTTGCCGTCACCGCCGTTCCAAAGATACAATATATTTGCTAATGTTAAGAATAATTTACACGATTTTAGACCAGAGGCCACCCAACTTCTTTCAAAACGCAAAGAAATTTGGTTTTTTTTTTGGCGGTCTAGGCGACGTAGCTGTACTCCTCGCTAGAGTGGGGGGTCCTCTCTATGTACTGCTTGTCAATGAGCGCCTCTATGCATTTCTTTATCATAGGGATGCTTGGTGCAAACGACGATCGCGATTGAGAACAAACCTAGGAGAGAATATGAGAGAAGTTATGGGTTATAAACTAAACAAAAAACCAAAGAAATATTACTTGGAAAATAACTGTAAAATTCTTGTAGACTCACCTCCTGTATAAGTACATTATGTTTGAGGACCTTCCGGGACTTCATGATCCGTACGATGGCGGCCTGCAGGTACAGTTTGCGGTCCTCCTCGACGGAATTCAATGTGTGTTCCACTTCCTGCGGGGATTCTTTCTGCACGGCGGCCGTTATCTTAAATCGCGTCCTCTTGTTTTGATAGTCGAAGTTCAACCGTAGGACGGTCTCCGGTTTTAGTTCTTCTGTGTCGGCGAGGAGGACCTTCGAATCTACCAGGCTTATGGCGTGCCTCTGGAACTGTTCCGCGTTCAATTGCAGAGTTTCCCTTATCTGTAACCGAAAAACACAGAAAATAAGGAAAGAAATTAAGTAAACCAACAAATTAAATAAGCAAAGACATGATATTGGCACGGGAATTAAATAAATAAGCAAAGAAATTTATTAAATAAGCAAAGAAATTAATTAAATAAGCAAAGAAATTAATTAAATAAGCAAAGGAGGTAATTAAATAGGCAAAACAATTAATTAGAATTAGAATTTATTAACATTCTGTACTGAAATTGATTTAAATAAGCAAAGAAATTAATTAAATAAGCAAAGAAAATAATTAGAATTTGAATTTATTAACTATTCTGTACAGAAATTAATTAAATAAGCAAATAAATTAAATAAACAATCTAAAAAATTAATGAAATAAGCAAAGAAATTAAATAAACAAAGACATTAATTAAATAAGCAAATAAATTAAATAAACCAAAAAACAAGTAAAAAAAAATCGAGAGAATCATAAAATTTTCTAACCTCGTGACACGTCAGCCTATCGGCATTCTCAAACAACAGCAGTATCGCCATCTGGAACGTCTGTACGGTAACTATATACGGTTTTTTCAAGTACCCGACCCTCAATTCCGCCTGGCAGAGATGGTGGAGCCAGGTGAGCTTCCGGCCGTTGAATTGGACGTGATAGAACGATTCAAACGACTGGACACTCCTCTCCAGTTGCTGGGGAACCGCGAACGAGCTGACGGCCGTCTGGCCCAGAGGCCAGGCGCCCGCCTGCAGGACGTAGATGCCGAAGTTGATGCCGAGTTCGGTGGTGTTTGTCTTGAGGTATTCGGCGAACTTGTTGTTGAGATCCGCGGACACGGTCATGTCGGTGAACATGCGGTGCAGTTTGCTCGTGAACTCGTAACTGTAAAGTGTCGGGGGGGGGCTCATGATTACTTATTTTCTACAATTATGTACGCGAACAAATAAGTTTTAAAGTTTTGACAGCTGTCAAAATGTTGTGAAATCTGTTTTACCGATCATTCATTGTTTTGGTTAAGTTGTCACTTATTTTCTACAACTATGTACACAAAAAACAAGTTTTAAAGTTTTGACAGCTGTCAATATGTCGCGAAAACTGTCTTAATGGCCACCATCCATTTTTTTGGTTAAGTTATCACTAATTTTCTACAATTATAGGCGCGTTCGAATATTCTGCACCGATGACACTTTTTACACCATCTCTAAGCAACACATAGACCCGGTATGGACCGGGTGTAAAAGTGTCAACGGTGCAAAATATTCTAACGCGACTTACGTACACCAAAAAAAAAAACAAGTTTTAATGTTTTGACATCTGTCAAAATGTTATGAAATCTGTTTTACCGATCATTCATTGTTTTGGTTAAGTTGTCACTTATTCTCTTCAATTATGTATTCAAAAAACAAGTTTTAAAGTTTTGAGATCTGTCAAAATGTTGTGAAATCTGTTTTACCGATCATCCATTTTTTTGGTTAAGTTGTCATTTTCTTCAATTATGTACACAAAAAAACAAGTTTTAAATTTTTGACATCTGTCAAAATGTTGTGAAATCTGTCTTACCCACCACCATCCATTTTTTTAGATAAGTTGTCACTTATTTTCTACAATTTTACACAAAAAAACAAGTTTTGACATCTGTCAAAATGTTGTGAAATCTGTTTTATCCACCATCCATTTTTTGGGTTAAATTGTCATTTTCTTCAATTATGTACACAAAAAAAAAACAAGTTTTAAATTTTTTACATCTGTCAAAATGTTGTGAAATCTGTCTTACCGACCACCATCCATTTTTTTAGTTAAGCTGTCACTTATTTTCTACAATTTCACACAAAAAAAAAACAAGTTTTGACATCTGCCAAAAAATTGTGAAATCTGTTTTACCGACCATCCATTTTTTAAAGGTTAACTCGTCACTTATTTTCTACAATTTCACACAAAAAAAAAACAAGTTTTGACATCTGTCAAAAAATTGTGAAATCTGTTTTACCGACCATCCATTTTTTAAAGGTTAACTCGTCACTTATTTTCTACAATTTCACACAAAAAAAAACAAATTTTGACATCTGTCAAAAAATTGTGAAATCTGTTTTACCGACCATCCATTTTTTGGTCAAGTTGTCACTTATTTTCTACAATTTTATACAAAAACAAAGACAAGTTTTGACGTCTGTCAAAAAATTGTGCCATCGTTTTACCGACCATCCATTTTTTAGGTTAAGTTATAACTTATTTTCTATAATCACACCCACAAAACTAAGCCAAAACAACACACAAACAAAAAACAAAGCAGCCAAACTCACCCGCACGCATGCTTGAGCCTATTGATCATCGCCTCCTCGGCGTCCATACTCTGCGTCTGCTGGTGTATCAACCTCTTGGCCAGCAACTTCGAGTAGAACTTCTGGAAGACGTCCTTATCGTCGATATACTTAAAAATCGTGATGCTATTCGTCAACTTCTCGTCCACTTCCTGCTCCCCGATACCCTTACTAGATTTCTTCAGCAACGTATCGCAGTATTTCGCGAGCAGCTCAGGGCTACGACACGGAGACCTGCCCCCGTTCCCCCTATGGTTGATCACCGAACTACACGCTTTATCCAGGGCCCCCATGAAATTCTGATCGGATTTGAACACTTCCCGAATTTGACGCTTGTACTTGTCGTAGACCTCCAAGAGTTGCTCGACGAAGCTCACGTGGATATTTTCACCTTGCAGATTGAGGACGACCTATTTAGAACAAGAAATAATTAGAAAACGACAAAAAAATCGAAGAAAAAAATTATTGTAGTTAATAAGTTTGAATATAGCACACTGTATATTGCGTAGGTGACTATACAGTGTGTATAAGGAATAAGTGCAGGAAAATCGTTTTTTTTTTGTTGATTTTTTTTTTGCTTACATTTAAACCTTGCTGCTTTATGTGGTGCAGGACTACGTCGACTAAGACGTTTATTCCGCTGGGTATGCTCTTGAGGAGGCTGTACATATTCGATAGGTCCTGACTGCGTTCGGCCTGGACCATGTTGCTGCACTCACTGTACAAAAACTGGAGATGTTCGGCGACCATGTGCGTTTCGCAGCGTTGCGTAACCTGACCGTCAAAAATAATAATTGCTCTAGAGAAAATTAATAATAATAATAATTAAAAAAAAAAAAATCAATTTTTTCCACCTCTAAAGCCTAAAATTCATCGAAAAAGGGAATAGAATTTGATTTTCGCGATATAGAGCGTTCTAATGTGGCCGTGCTGATTTTAAAAACGCTATTAGTTTTTACATAGCGCCGGACGTTGGCGAGAAAATGCGAAAAATAGATTTTCGCGGTTTTTTGCGTTTTCCTCGCGAGCGGTATTCCTTAGAGCAATGCGGTCTTCAACAATGGATTCCCGGGATAATTTCCCATCTCGTACCGTTGGACCCATCCAAATTGCGGTTTTAAATCGTACGAAAAGAAAAAATAATGTCGTAAAGTGGCAATATTGACGCAATTTTCGAACTTTGGAACGTTATAACTTTCGAACCGTTCAAGATAGAGAAAATCCAAGAACACCATTCGAATCAGCGCGAAAAACTACACAATAAGTTTCCACAGAACCAGGGCTCTATCTGTAATAGTTTCCGAGTTATGTTAAAATTTCGATTTTATTTTATAGCTAAAAAATTTTGTTCTTTTTTTTTTTGTGGTATCAATAAGTTGGAACATTAAACAATATATAAACCGTTGGGGTTCATAAAAACCGATCGCAAGACGTGTAAAAGTTACAGGAAACGAACCAACCTTAGGTATAGAACTTTGATGTAGGAACTTTTGTGCTCTCTTCACTTCTTCTTCGATCTTAGCCAGCACCTTCTCCATGTAGAGCGACACGTTATGCTCCTCGAGTAATCTGCCGGCGTCGTACTTGTAATGTTCGCCGCTGGCATCCAAAAACGGCTGCTCAAACAATTCCTGGTATAGTTGTAACTGCCCTTTCTTTTTGTAACTTTGAACCTGAGAGATTTAGTTATGAAATAATCAAAAAAATGAGATAAATAAATAAACAAATAAATGACGTAAAAAACATTATTTTTAAGTACCTCGACAAAGCTTAATATCGTCCCGCGGCTGGCCTCTAAAGATATCGACATGGGAAGTTGGTTTCTGTCCTGTTCGATCACTTCTAGTAGCATTTTGACAAGCCTGCTGCCTAAAGGTGCGATCATACCCGTCTTCCAAACTTCTAAAGCTAGTTCGCCAATTTCCATTTGTTCGCCTAAAAATTATGGGTAATTGTGGACGAGAGACATTGATAAACAATATAAAAATCATTATAAACAAAGTAAAAAAAAAAAAAACTAACCTGACATATCAACGGATCCGTAAATCATTTCAGCATCCGACATTTTCTGCACCTTAATATGCTGCTGGTTCAAATATAGGTACAGGCAGTGCAGGTATTCAACCCCCTTCGAATATTGCGACCAAAACAGGTAGTAATTCTTCACCAATTGCGTCTCTTCGTCTTGCAAGACGCGATCAAGCAATTTCGAGACGTGATCGATCAAATACTGCTTCGTTTCCGCGTATAAACGATCGGCCAACGATTCGGGATGCGCAACGCAAAGCGAATACACATCTCTGCAAGCCAACAAGTAAAAATTAACAAGCTTTATTTATTAGGTTAGAAGACTTACGAAAATCTATCGTTCCAAACATTGCGTGGCACGTCAGCTAAGGTTATAACGCCGCGTATCGTCTCTTGGATTGCGCCCCACGTCGAATTAAAGTCGACCCTTTTCGGTTTCAGTGACATTTTTTAGCTACGCTATGATGATTGGCAAATCTAAAAATACGAATTTTGAGGTTAGGTTACCTTGATTGTGTTTGTGTGCGGTCTATTTGGGTTATTTTTAGACACCTTTTGTTGGTTTGTGCGTCTCCGTCTTCGATTCGAGCGCATCAATCGGTTATTTAGAGCCGAATTAGATAATTTCACGCTCCGTTTTTAGTCAGCAGTTGTTTTTCGAAAGTGCATATTGACGTTTTGACGGAAAACGACCGATTTGACTAAAGGGGGCGACACTTTCGATCGTTTTGCCTGCGACACCTGTCACGGGAGGGGTTAAATAAGCCCGCACGTGAATTATTTTATCGGGGTCGTTACTATTCGTTAACGAAATTCGTTCTTCGATGATGACAGATCAAAACTAAATAAAGCACAATTTGCCTGGGTTTGACACTTGACAGTTTGTAAGAAGATCGGTCGGTAATAAAGGACGTCGCAAGCCTATGTCGCAAGATGGTCGCAAGTTACCTCGACACTTCCCTCGTCCGCATATTATAGATGGCGCCTATCACATATTACGCTTGTCAATTTTGTCATACCGAAAAACTTACGATTAAAATTTAGACATAAATCGTGTATTTTATATAATATTATTATTAACTCTCTATTGCTTTAATTATAATGTGAAATCGCACCGTTTGACGGAAGCAGGAATATTTAAGACGAGAAAAGAGAATACGACACCGCTTCCGTGTGTGGTGTTTTACGCATTTTGACTTTGAAATTGAATACAGAATGCGGAACGCCAGAACAATGGTTTTGCGTTACAAGCAAACATTTAGTTTAGAGAAAACTTAAAATGAGTCCGAAAAAACGCGAATTGAGTGTGGGTATGCGAATTAAGACTTGAGATGAAAGTGTAGTTTGAAAGAGTAGTTTTTGATAGAATTTTTTTTTGATAGGAAACAAAATTTTGTTGATAGAAAACCAGTTTTTTTTGCGAAATTGATACATCTAAGAGCAACGGGGTTATCAAAAATGAATTCTCCACACAATTTCCCATCCGGAACCGTTGGAATCGCCCATATCGCGCGATTAGATCGAACACAATTAACCATAACAGTAGAAAATTGATGTATTGACTTTTATCATTATCAACAATAAAAAAGCGCATCTCCGATATAAACACGAAATTAGCGACAATACACCTTGCAGGATGACTCATTGTTAGCAAACGATAACAAAACATCGATTAGATAACTTATCTAGTATGATTAGTATGAATAAACTCATAGATAACAAACAGGTACAAATTTAATTGATAATTCCCTTTATAATTTGATGCATCGTTTGCTTCGGTCAACAGCGCTCCCAAGCGGTATGTATGTTTTCTTGACTGCTCGGATTCTCGGAGAGCGCGCTGAAGTGAGGTTAGTACCATTCGAACAGCGTAGGGGTATACGTCGACCGTCTGCCGTTGTGCGCGCCGTTATCGCTACGATTTTATCCCCGAAAAAACATCGTAAACTCGCGGAAAAGTGCGTAAAAGTTGTGCGAAAGAGTCCCATTCGATTATCGGTGATTGTATTGTGTGCATTTTAGGTTGAAAGGCGAAGTTGCGAGCTCTTTTGTTGGCGTGCGTTCTGTGAGATTGTTGTCTTGGTTTACCTGGTGGTAAAAACATGTCCGGCGAGTGGCGTAGTGGACTATACAGGTGTCTCCTGAGCGTTCTACTAATAAAAGGTAAGTTTGAACGAATTTTGTCGCCGTATTTTGTCTAATAAAATTTGTTGGTATGAGGTATTTTTTTGTTGTATATACATAAACACAACGGTACCTGTCAAATTTTGTTTTGGAAACCGATTCGTTGCTAGGTTTTGGCTCGAGTCATCAAAATCCTAACCTATATTCGCCGTTGTGTTAATATCGTCGATTAAAAAGCTATTTTCGGTAATTAAATAGTGATTTTCTCGCTTAGATTTTACCAAAAAATAGGTATTGCGTGTGCGGAATGAAACGATCGATATTGTTGGATTATAATCGTGAAATAATCGTGCGGGAATACGCAATAAATATTTGTGGAGTTATTGGAGCTATTGTTTTCTTGTGTGGTTATCGGTTTTTCTATACGAATTTAAGAAGTCCACAAACGTTTCATTACTTTCAGATTAGTACCCTAGAAGGAAAGTATTGTAAGCTATAAAAATCAGGATTTTTAGTCCAGAAATATGCGTTTTTGTTGGTCAATTTTTATTAATTTGCTTCAAAGTTGCACTGAGAAATACATCTTTGTCTTCATAAATTGTATTTGCCTTCATAAATTGTATTCCTGACTTTATAAATTGTGTTCTTGACTTTATATTGTTGTGTCTGACATTTATGTCCGTTTCAGCCACTTTTTGGTGGTTTCAACCACTAGTTTTGTCTTTATATTGTTCATTAGACTGTTGACAATAATTATAGTTGGTTTCATTAGGATTGGATAATTATTTTTGAAGTTACAACCTTTTGAAAATGTTTATAGATAAATTTGCCTTCATACATTGTCGCCATGACTTTATATTGTTTTATCTAAGATTTTTTCAGGTTTCAACCACTACTCTTTCCTTTATATTGTTCATTAGACTATTGACAATAATTATTGTTAGTTTCATGAAGATTGGATAATTATTTTTGAAGTTAGAACGTTTTGAAAATGTCTATCAATAAATGTCCCTCGATACATTGTCCACATGACTTTATATTGTTTTGTCTAAGTTTTTTCTGGTTTAAACCACTATTCGTTCCTTTATATTGTTCATTAGACCCTTGACAATAATAATTGTTGGTTTCATTAGGATTGGATAATTATTTTTGAAGTTACAACCTTTTGAAAATGTTTATCGATAAATTTGCCTTCATACATTGTCGCCATGACTTTATATTGTTTTATCTAAGATTTTTTCTGGTTTCAACCACTACTCTTTCCTTTATATTGTTCATTAGACTATTGACAATAATTATTGTTGGTTTCATGAAGATTGGATAATTATTTTTGAAGTTAGAACCTTTTGAAAATGTCCATCAATAAATTTGCCTCGATACATTATCCCCATGACTTTATATTGTTTTATCTAAGATTTTTCTGGTTTCAACCACTACGCTTGCCTTTATATTGTTCATTAGACTCTTGACAATAATTATTGTTAGTTTCATTAGGGTTGGATAATTATTGTTGAAGTTAGAACCTTTTGAAAATGTTCATCGATAAATTTGCCTTCATACATTGTCCCCATGACTTTATATTGTTTTATCTAAGATTTTTTCTGGTTTCAACCACTTCTCTGGCCTTTATATTGTTCATTAGAGTCTTGGCAATAACTATTGTTGGTTTCATTAGGATTGGATAATTATTTTCTAAGTTAGAACCTTTTGAAAATGTCCATCAATAAATTTCTTTTGATACATTGTCCGCATGACTTTATATTGTTTTCTCTAAGATTTTTTCTGGTTTCAATCACTACTCTTGATTTTATATTGTTCATTAGACTCTTGCCAATAATTATTGTTAGTTTTATTAGGGTTGGATAATTATTGTTGAAGTTAGAACCTTTTGAAAATGTTTATCGATAAATTTGCCTTCATACATTGTCCCCATGACTTTATATTGTTTTGTCTAAGATTTTTTCTGGTTTCAACCACTACTCTTGATTTTATATTGTTCATTAGACTCTTGCCAATAATTATTGTTAGTTTCATTAGGGTTGGATAATTATTATTCAAGTTAGAACCGTTTGAATATGTTTATCGATAAATTTGCCTTCATACATTGTCCCCATGACTTTATATTGTTTTGTCTGATGTTTTCTGGTTTCAACCACTTCTCTGGCCTTTATATTGTTCATTAGAGTCTTGGCAATAACTATTGTTGGTTTCATTAGGATTGGATGATTATTTTCTAAGTTAGAACCTTTTGAAAATGTTCATCAATAAATTTCCTTTGATACATTGTCCGCATGACTTTATATTGTTTTGTCTAAGATTTTTTCTGGTTTCAACCACTTCTCTGGCCTTTATATTGTTCATTAGAGTCTTGGCAATAACTATTGTTAGTTTCATTAGGGTTGGATAATTATTGTTGAAGTTAGAACCTTTTGAAAATGTTCATCGATAAATTTGCCTTCATGCATTGTCCCCATGACTTTATATTGTTTGTCTAAGATTTTTTCTGGTTTCAACCACTTCTCTGGCCTTTATATTGTTCATTAGAGTCTTGGCAATAACTATTGTTGGTTTCATTAGGATTGGATAATTATTTTCTAAGTTAGAACCTTTTGAAAATGTCCATCAATAAATTTCTTTTGATACATTGTCCGCATGACTTTATATTGTTTTGTCTAAGATTTTTTCTGGTTTCAACCACTACTCTTGATTTTTTATTGTTCATTAGACTCTTGCCAATAATTATTGTTAGTTTCATTAGGATTGGATAATTATTTTTGAAGCTAGAACCTTTTAAAAGTGTTCAGATCGACTTCAAAAAGTCTAAAATAAACAGAAAATCCCAAAAAAACACGAATCAAAAATTAACTAACCCCATTATACACACACACACACAGGGGGTTGGTTAATTCTTCCCCTAAACAGCGGTGTAGTTATAAACCGAGATAGGTAAACAGGAAAAACACTCACCAACAACCACCTGTTCGCGCGGCGAATTTTCGTACGCGTAGTAGTGGCGGTGGGGGTAAATTTTAAGCGTAGGATGGGGTGAAATTTTAGGGGTTGTTCCGCGAGGGGGTGTTAGAAAAGGAACGCCGAATAACAGAGCGTCAGGTAGCCCGCAACAGGGTCAAACCTAACCTATTATTATGATAATTCGCCGGCGGGGCTGGTTTTTGAACATTATAAGGGTGTGTTTGGGGTCGGGGGGGTAGTTAGCAGGTGCCTCGGCCCTCATAAAGCAACCTGTTCGACCCTACGTCGCTTCTATGACCTCGCGATGACTCCGGGCAGGTATTTTTCGTTGAAAGGACCAAGGATTTTCGTGTTTAAGGGTGTTTAATAGGGGTGGACGAGGTGTAAGGGGGTTGTGTGTGGATCCTAAGGGTTTTATATTGTTTATTGATTGTTTATTGATGTCTTTTGTATGATAAAATATTTGTATATTGCCTATATACAATTAATACTCTGTATTTTTATCATGAGAGAAGATATATAGACAGAGATCGAAATTCCGAGACCTAGATTTCAACGAACGGTTTAAATGCCGTGGTTTTTTAAATTCTTAGGCGTACCAGTCATACGTACAGAACGAACGTTCGTGTAGCTATATATCTATGGGACGAAACGGTTGGTTTTTACAGTTAGATTGTTACCGACTGTACATACAACGTGTTGTCCTTGAGAAAGCATCCGACCTCTCTGACTAAGCCGAAGGCAGAAGAGTTCATGCCCTTACGTTGGCAGCCATAGTGAAAGCCGACAATCCACTGAGTTTTACAGCAACCAGCGTGAATGTTAACTCAGGAAATTATGTATTTTTGAAATGTCTTTTATACCAAAAATAGTTGACCTTAATTGTAATTTGAACTGAGTGGTAGTAGCCACTAGGAGCAGCAGTACTTTTGCTGGTAAACAGCGTAATGTGACCACAAAATGGTTGCTGGTGCTGCTAGCAGCAACACAAATACATGTATACGTATACGACAGTATTGTAGTCGATTGACCAAAAGCAGGGGAACATAAACGGGATATTGTTAATTATAATACGCGGCCTACATTGCCGACTATAGCGTCGCGGTGTAAAAGTAAAACCGTTCGTTGCAGACAGACCGGATTAGGAATATGTCACAATATCGCGAATTAACTGGGTGAGTGTGTGTATTGCTTAGAGAAATCCGGTTTCCAGATTGTAGTGAAACGTGTATGTATTTCTTCGTTCCGTTCGTTTTGTAGATTTCGAAGAATATAGAAGTAACAATTACGCGGAAATCTGGTTATTTTTACGAATCTGTCTGATATAACAACCGATAATGCTGCTTTATTTCAGTTACTATAATTAATGACGGACATGTAGGTATACCCATGTTCTATTAGTAGGACTATTTTACTCTAGAAACATCACAAAATTAAGGTAGTTAATGCTCAGGTGTAGACGAAAATAAATAATGAGGTTTGGGATATTATCAAAATCATTCATTCATAATGGTCATTTAATCTTGCGATATTTGTACAGAAACTCTAATATTTGTGCGAACTACATGTGACGCTACATTCACGCACAAGAGTAAACGTGTTTCGCCAAACGTTACATTGATTTTTGACAGAAGAGATGCCTGTTTTGATCACAGCATAGCATGTGACTTAATGTTCTCCCAATACCTGACACTTACCCATAATATCTTTGTCTTATCTTGACTTGAGTATATTTTTTTGACTGATATTTTAGTCGAGAGTACGACTTGGTATTGTTCATTAGCTTTTCCGCTACAATTTTTATATATCACAGTTTGTAAAATTCGCTCTCGCAACGATCGAGTCAATTGTTCTACCGATTTCATATTCGCGTACATAGTCGTTTGCTGGTGAATATTGGTTCTCGTTAACCTAGTTCGAAAATCCGCCACCGGAGGGCGCTGACACCCGAAACAAAACATCGCCGCTATAACGTTTCGTACCAACCGTCCAAAAATGAAATTATCAATTTCTGAAGAGCCGCTGAAAGCCGAAATACAATTAATCGTCGGACATCGCGGCGCAAATTTCCATTTAATCGCTCCGTTATGAATTATTATTATTATTTTATCGAACAATCGGATTCTCGTTATACAATTTTGTACGGAGGGTGCAAATTTAACCCCCACTCGTCCATGTGCCGCTCTGTGCGTATACAGAGCAGGAAAAAAAACCACTATTGTGTTTTTAAAAAGTTTATTTGTCATTTGCTCGTTAGTTTTTAATCTTTGAACGATGCAGATTTTGAACTATTTATTATGTTTATTTATTATGTGGCTAATTTCGCTTGTGCGGACATCAGAACAAAACAAATTTGGCTCATGTTCCCGACTTTTTTTCCATACTGTATACACTGACGTCCATCGCAACAATTTCAACGCTTTGTTCGGGGTAAATTGCTTCCGATTTTCCATAACAATAGCCGCTGATTTTATAGATAATTTTCCGATGTTGTACGCCCCGCTGTATTTATATTACCAACCATATTCGATCAAATTAAAATCGATTTTGTACGAAACAGTTTTGAGGAACAGTTTCAAAAGAACTGAACCAAAAGAACTGAACCAAAAGAACAATACCAAAAGAACTGAACCAAAAGAACAATACCAAAAGAACAGTTCCAAAAGAACAGTTCCAAAAGAACAGTTCCAAAAGAACAGTTCCAAAAGAACTGTTCCAAAAGAACAGTTCCAAAAGAACTGTTCCAAAAGAACAGTTCCAAAGGAACAGTTCCAAAAGAACTGTTCCAAAAGAACAGTTCCAAAAGAACAGTTCCAAAAGAACAGTTCCAAAAGAACTGAACCAAAAGAACTGTTCCAAAAGAACTGTTCCAAAAGAACAGTTCCAAAAGAACAGTTCCAAAAGAACAGTTCCAAAAGAACTGAACCAAAAGAACTGTTCCAAAAGAACTGTTCCAAAAGAACAGTTCCAAAGGAACAGTTCCAAAAGAACAGTTCCAAAAGAACAGTTCCAAAAGAACAGTTCCAAAAGAACAGTTCCAAAAGAACTGAACCAAAAGAACAGTTCCAAAAGAACTGAACCAAAAAAACGGTTCTAAAATCACAGTTCCATAATAACAGTTCTAAAATCACAGTTCCATAATAACAGTTCTGCAAAACCTCGACCCAAGCGACACCGTTCAATCTAAAGTTCTAGAGGAAGTAGTATTCTAAAGTAAACCGGTTTTATTTCTATGGGGGCATCTAGAACTAAAAGTTTTATTCATACATAGCTGGCTATAGCAAGGCTGGGTTACAAATATAAAACTATCCAATCAGCGCGACGCGCCAAACTTTCTCAACTCTTTTTTTTTTATTTTTCCACCCGGCATTACCGAAAACTCGGATGAGGCGTTCCAATCTCTTAACAATATACTCCAATCAGCGGTAAAAAGGCGCGAGGCGCTAAAAAGAAGCAGACAGAATTTAGTAGTTCAACAAAATCGAAACTTATAAAATCCTTATGCTCGAAACTTGCGTAATATTTCCCGCTTCCGGTTGTCGGATCGTTACCAAAATCAGCACAGTTCGTCCCCTGGTAACTCTAAATACTCGTACCAAAATTCAGACCGATCCGTTGTACCGTTCGGCTACAACGTAAATCGTACACGAAAAATCGTAGAAGTACTCATCAGACTTTGGTGGAATTATGGGATTTTGGAGTGGATGGTTGGGGTCAGCAACACCGTCACCCCGTGGGTGTTTTGTTTCGTTCTCCGGCTCGCCGGTGTATATTATGGTCACTCGATCGAAATGGCCTGTGGCTCTCGCTGCATGGTATAAGGTCCGTATGGTCTGTGTGTTTACGTGCCTGTACTGTTGGAAACTGGTCTTTGAGATTCAGTCTAGACAACGTGACAGACCATCACGTATGGGCGTAAGTGCGACTGGTTGCAACGACCCACACATTATGGAGCAACGTGGTTGCATGCTTTTGTATACTACGACATCTAAACCTAAAGTATAGAAACGACAAAGGCTGTTGATGCACTGAAACACCTTCTGTGGAATGATATGGGGTATGGATCGATTGGAAAAACCCTGATCTTTCCAATAAGCTAATTTGCAGGTAGATCAGTCGACTACTTGTGAAATTATAGCTTGTCAAAGTGCAAATTGTATTCCATTTCGATTAAAATATGATTTTTTTCTTTCTAAGGTGATGTTACAGCTTGTGACAACTTCATGGCGCTATTTATGCTAAACACAAGTATAAAAGCGAAAGGAAAACACATATTATGTCATCAGTTCCTATAAATAGTCACAAACTGTCTACACATGTTGTATGAAATGTAATCATAATCAGACACCAAAACGAAATACGTAAACTGTCTTTTGCACATTCGCAACGCAAAACAAACATATTTCTCATTCCATAAACCCTTCCCTATCTCGGAACATACAAATTACCATGTAAATTAACCTCTTTATACGCCGAGAAAACAAACAAACCAAACGGAAAAATAAAAACAAACAAACGGCAAAACAAAAAAAAAACACATCTGCTCTTTTGAAACCACGAAATATTCCAGCGAACCGATGCAAATAAAGAGATCCCTTATCTATCTGACCGTACCTACTTTCGTTTTGCGTGCCTTCAGCACACGCAACACGATTTCACGATTAGATAAGGCCAACATAATGAAATTTAATTAAATTACGTTGCATGAGAGAGAGACTAGCCATAGCGCTGTTTTAACCCAGCACAGTAATACAAGCAAACCTGCATGATTCAGGCTCAGGTAGAAAGGTGATTCATGTGTTGCATATTTGCTAGTGCACGTAACATTTTGAGACGATATGTGTACGGAAAGAGACAGGGAATACGACAGAGATAGACAGACGTACGTTTTGTATTTACCTTGCCTGGTAAAGACATTGCTCTTTTATGAACTAAAATTTTAGTAATATTGAAATATGTAGTCTTAAAAGTGTTATAACAATATTAAGAACGTAGAATATGTCATTTTTTTGAGTATAAATAACGTATTTAGTGAAAAGAAACGGTCTGCCTGTTCTGGCTCTTGATTTTCGTGTGAAACTTTGAAGCAGAAACGTAGTCATGCCATTCATGCTACATTACCCACCAATGTATAATTATATGCGTTATATTTTTCGGCATACAAGTATACAATGAAGAAATGTAGGTTCCCAATATACCTGATGACTAAATAACTAGCTAGTCCAAAACTAGCTCCACAATTTTGAAAAGACAGCGAGTTTTCGCAGCTTTGGGGACTGTTTGAATTAAAAAAAATCTTAAAATTGGATTGTACCGTCAATAAAACAGTCCGAAAAAAAACTCTTAAATAATCGACACTCTAACTAATTTCGCTAAATTTCCAAACTCGTTTAACAAAAATAAACTCGTCAAACAAAAATACAAAAGATTAATTAGTTAGTTGCGGAACGCGGCTTCTCGGACGCGTTCGAAGGTTTGAACAGTCGGTACACCAGCGCCCTCTCGCGTCAAAATCAATCAAAAATGTCTGCGTCCGACGTCCCACTTACTAATTAGAAAAATCCCACCGACGCCATCCAAGTTTTAATTAAGTCGTTAGAAGCTTAAATCTGTTTACGTTCGCGTTATTCTTCATCATCTTCATCCGCGTACCTTTTCTTTTCCCGCCCGGAAATTCAACCGATAATTAAATTTTCATGGGTTTATTACGTCCCGTTCGATTTAAGCGAAACTTATACTTTAAAAAACCCCGTTGTATACCTTAAGACAATCTCGGCAAAATTCTGGATAAAACGGCGAAAAAATCACGAAAATCGGTCTGTAAATAACAAAGTTATCGAAAGATAACGTTGAGAGCGCTTATTCGTAGTGCTAAGAACCGCCCTAAACCGCTGTGGACGCCTGTGCGCGCCTTTCTTGATTGTAACCTCTCCGCAATTGTTTATCACGCGCCATATTGCCACTGTGTTTAGCGTTCTGTCAAATCTGCGGCGATGTTTGTTGTATTTTCTTAGGAAAACCCAACGAATTATTGCTTGAAATGGGTGTAGAAGATGCCTTGTGATGTTTCTTGTGTGAATTCAAGAGTATTCGATGGATTTTCTGCGTAAAACCAGCTGATTGAATCCAGCGCGTGCCGCAATTTGGAGGTTAGTTATATCTAAGTTGTACCTAAATTTTGTGGTTTTGGTTTTGCATGCGGAATTAGGTGACAGATAACGATAAATTGTTCGTCTTGGTGCATATTCCTGTCACGTATTCTGTCATGTAATCTCCGTGAACGAATAATTGGCAATTATTGTTAGTTACGTGAGTGACAGGTACAATTTATTTTGTCGTTGTGGCACCTTTGGTGATTTTAACCTCTTCGCAATTGTTTATCGCGCGCCATATTGCCGCTGTGTCGGTGTGTTTAGCGTCCTGTCAAATCTGCGGCGATGTTTGTTGTATTTTCTTGGGAAAACCCAACGAATTATTGCTTGAAATGCGTGTAGAAATTCCTTGTGATGTTTCTTGTGTGAATTCAAGAGTATTCGATGGATTTTCTGCGCAAAAACCAGCTGATTGAGTGCAGCGCGCTCCGCACTACAATTTGGAGGTTAGTTATGTCTAAGTTGTACCTGAATTTTGTGGTTTTGGTTTTGCATGCGGAATTAGGTGACAGATATCGATGAATTGTTCGTCTTGATGCATATTCGAGTCACGTATTCTGTCATGTAATCTCCGTGAACGAATAATTGGCAATTATTGTTAGTTACGCGAGTGACAGGTATGATTTATTTTGTCGTTGTGGTGCCTTTGTTGATTTTAACCTCTTCGCAATTGTTTATCACGCGCCATATTGCCGCTGTGTCGGTATGTTTAGCGTCCTGTCAAATCTGCGGCGATGTTTGTTGTATTTTCTTGGGAAAACCCAACGAATTATTGCTTGAAATGCGTGTAGAAATTCCTTGTGATGTTTCTTGTGTGAATTCAAGAGTATTCGATGGATTTTCTACGTAAAACCAGCTGATTGAGTCCAGCGCGCTCCGCACTACAATTTGGAGGTTAGTTATGTCTAAGTTGTACCTGAATTTTGTGGTTTTGGTTTTGCATGCGGAATTAGGTGACAGATATCGATAAATTGTTCGTCTTGGTGTATATTCCTGTCACTTATTCTGTCATGTAATCTTCGTGAACGAATAATTGCCAATTATTGTTAGTTACGCGAGTGACAGGTATGATTTATTTTGTCGTTGTGGCGCCTTTGTTGATTTTAACCTCTTCGCAATTGTTTATCACGCGCCATATTGCCGCTGTGTCGGTGTGTTTAGCGTTCTGTCAAATCTGCGGCGATGTTTGTTGTATTTTCTTAGGAAAACCCAACGATTTATTGCTTGAAATGCGTGTAGAAATTCCTTGTGATGTTTCTTGTGTGAATTCAAGAGTATTCGATGGATTTTCTGCGTAAAACCAGCTGATTGAGTGCAGCGCGCTCCGCACTACAATTTGGAGGTTAGTTATGTCTAAGTTGTACCTAAATTTTGTGGTTTTGCATGCGGAATTAGGTGACAGATATCGATGAAATTGTTCGTCTTGGTGCATATTTGAGTCACGTATTCTGTCATGTAATCTCCGTGAACGAATAATTGGCAATTATTGTTAGTTACGTGAGTGATAGGTACAATTTATTTTGTCGTTGTGGCACCTTTGTTGATTTTAACCTCTTCGCAATTGTTTATCACGCGCCATATTGCCGCTGTGTCGGTGTGTTTAGCGTCCTGTCAAATCTGCGGCGATGTTTGTTGTATTTTCTTAGGAAAACCCAACGAATTATTGCTTGAAATGCGTGTAGAAATTCCTTGTGATGTTTCTTGTGTGAATTCAAGAGTATTCGATGGATTTTCTGCGTAAAACCAGCTGATTGAGTCCAGCGCGCTCCGCACTACAATTTGGAGGTTAGTTATGTCTAAGTTGTACCCCAACCCAACCCATCCCAACAAATTATCGCTTGAAATGCGTGTAGAAGTGTCCTAGAGGCGATTTGTGATGTTTCTTGTGTTAATTCAAGAGCATTTAATGGATTTTCTGTACCTATAAAACCAGCTGATTGGGTGAGCGCGTTTCACAATTTGGAGGTTAGTTGTATCTAAGTATCTAAATTTTGTGATTTTGCATGCGGAATTAGGTGACAGATATCGATGAATTGTTCCTCTTGGTGCATATTCGAGTCACATATTCTGTCATGTAATCTCCGTGAACGAATAATTGCCAATTATCGTTAGTTACGCAAGTGACAGGTATGATTTATTTTGTCGTTGTGGCGCCTTTGTTGATTTTAACCTCTTCGCAATTGTTTATCACGCGCCATATTGCCGCTGTGTCGGTGTGTTTAGCGTTCTGTCAAATCTGCGGCGATGTTTGTTGTATTTTCTTAGGAAAACCCAACGAATTATTGCTTGAAATGCGTGTAGAAATTCCTTGTGATGTTTCTTGTGTGAATTCAAGAGTATTCGATGTATTTTCTGCGTAAAACCAGCTGATTGAGTGCAGCGCGCTCCGCACTACAATTTGGAGGTTAGTTATATCTAAGTTGTACCTAAATTTTGTGGTTTTGGTTTTGCATGCGGAATTAGGTGACAGATAACGATAAATTGTTCGTCTTGGTGCATATTCGAGTCACGTATTCTGTCATGTAATCTCCGTGAACGAATAATTGGCAATTATTGTTAGTTACGTGAGTGATAGGTACAATTTATTTTGTCGTTGTGGCACCTTTGTTGATTTTAACCTCTTCGCAATTGTTTATCACGCGCCATATTGCCGCTGTGTCGGTGTGTTTAGCGTCCTGTCAAATCTGCGGCGATGTTTGTTGTATTTTCTTGGGAAAACCCAACGAATTATTGCTTGAAATGCGTGTAGAAATTCCTTGTGATGTTTCTTGTGTGAATTCAAGAGTATTCGATGGATTTTCTGCGCAAAAACCAGCTGATTGAGTGCAGCGCGCTCCGCACTACAATTTGGAGGTTAGTTATGTCTAAGTTGTACCTGAATTTTGTGGTTTTGGTTTTGCATGCGGAATTAGGTGACAGATATCGATGAATTGTTCGTCTTGGTGCATATTCGAGTCACGTATTCTGTCATGTAATCTCCGTGAACGAATAATTGGCAATTATTGTTAGATACGTGAGTGATAGGTACAATTTATTTTGTCGTTGTGGCACCTTTGTTGATTTTAACCTCTTCGCAATTGTTTATCACGCGCCATATTGCCGCTGTGTCGGTGTGTTTAGCGTTCTGTCAAATCTTCGGCGATATTTGTTGTATTTTCTTGGGAAAACCCAACAAATTATCGCTTGAAATGCGTGTAGAAGTGTCCTAGAGGCGATTTGTGATGTTTCTTGTGTTAATTCAAGAGTATTTAATGGATTTTCTGTACCTATAAAACCAGCTGATTGGGTGAGCGCGTTTCACAATTTGGAGGTTAGTTGTATCCAAGTATCTAAATTTTGTGACTTTGCATGCGGAATTAGATGACAGATATCGATGAATTGTTCGTCTTGGTGCATATTCTAGTCACGTATTCTGTCATGTAATCTCCGTGAAGGAATAATTGGCAATTATCGTTAGTTACGTGAGTCACAGATATGATTTATTTTGTTGTTATGTATTGACTGTGTGATTCATTCACTGATGTCGCTTATTATGCTTAACAATTAGTAAGACACCTAATTTGACCTATTTCATTTCAATATGTTTGTATGATCAGTGTTTTTTTTTTTTTTTTTTTTTTTTTTTTTTTCACTCAAAGTACTCAAGTATTGAAAGAATAAAGTGTCATGTTTTTGTGACTTACTTCGGTAACACAAACGAGCAGATCGCAGTTAACTGAGCGTGTTAACTAACCATCGAACAACTAACGGTATCGGTTAGTCTGTTCATCGGGCAAAATCGCAGGTGGCTGTGCCATGCATCCGTGGCCGCCTAGATCGGCGTTTAATTCTCAAAGATACCTCGTCGCTGAACGGCAATCGAGTGTGACTACGATCCGATGTTATTATTGCGGCCGATTTCGAACCGTGAACATAATTGTTCCTCGTCTTATCTTCGTCCATGGACGCCACTCTTCGCCTATTTCACCACTCGAGCGACGATCGTCGTCTCTTGTCTCGGTTCAACGAACATTTGCTCGCGCGCCGAATTGTAAAAAGCCTAGCCGACAACTATTAGAGGTTTAGAAAATAGGTTAGGATGAATTAGTGACTGTTGTATTGGTTGATTGGATATCTATGCAATTGGTAATTAACTTAGTTAGCTTAGTTAATTAGGTATGATATTAATTATTTATGATAATATTTTTTTTGAGAGTACTTACAATATATTTTGTGAGTATATAGCATGAAATAATTTTTTTCGATGACATTTTTAGTACTTAATTTAAAATTCATACAAAGTAAAAGTTCTCAGTTTGTAAGTAGAGCACGGAACGGTTTTAAATCCGACGACGACGACACGGCAGTATTCAAATGTTACGGCTTGCTAAGCAGACCCAAGAGCTGTTCCAGAATCCGCACAATTCGTCGTGTTCCGGGCTTTCTAAAAAACACAATCGCCAATCGACGATATTATTACGATAATTAATTATTAATAAGCGGTAAGCAGGTTTGTTCCAGTTCTGAGACACCATACTTCCTGTGTTGTATTCTTTCTTTGTCCAAATTACCTCTCGTCACCATTGTTGTTAGTATTATTATTATTATTATTATAAGTAAATATTTCATTCTTATTCTTTGATTAAACGCCGAGAGAGAGAGACACTAAACAAAACTCGGCGTATTATTTAATATAGGCATGAACTATAAATAATTGCGAAACCGTTACTTTTCCAGTTATCACTGATACTCTGCGTGAAAAACCTACATTTAGTCACGTACTGTGCTTACTTTTTACTTTCCGACTAGTACCCTAGAATGAAAGTATTGTAATCGACAAAAAAAAATTTTCGGGATTTCAGCGGAAATACGTGTTTTGAAGTCCCCTGAATCGATTGCAATGATTTTTGGAAAATGTCTGTTTCGCAACCCGTACCCAGTCCACGAGGTAGTCGGAAAGTTGGAATTTTTTTTCGATATTTCTGCGGAAATACGCGTTTTGAGGTCCCCCGAATCGATTGCGATGATTTCCGGAAAATGTGTGTTTCGCAACCCGCACCCAGTCCACGAGGTAGTCGGAAAGTTGGAATTTTTTTTTCGAGATTTCTGCGGAAATACGCGTTTTGAGGTCCCCCGAATCGATTGCGACGATTTCCGGAAAATGTGTGTTTCGCAACTCGTACCCTACGAGGTAGTCGGAAGGTTGGGTGGTGGCCACCCCGTACACACCAACATACAAACGAACCCCTTACGATCTCAAAACCCGACAATTAAACCCGCTAAACTCAAAGGAACAATCGCCAATTAAATTGTCCTTTTAAATTCGTTGTTTTGTCTCGTTTTCTTTGAAAAGAAAATCACCCCTCTATTTATTTCACCGACGCGGCGACTTCCGGCCAATTCGGATTCAATCCTTTTCTCCGATTCACTCCGGAAAGCGCGCGGCAAATAAAAGGGAAAATCGCCGAGAGACTAACGGAATAAACGGGAGGAGAGAGAATGTTAAAAATAAAAAAAAAGAAACGAACAAAAAGACGAAACAAGACCGTTGATCCGGGGAATCGGAACGGTTGCAAATCTAGTTATCGGCGACTCTGAGCGATTTGATGCGACGCGTAGTATTAGGGGGTTGGTCGAGGGAGAAGAGAGAGACAGTGGCGTACCGAAAAAAATATCTGGCGAGGCCCCTCACGAAACTTTCCGACTACATTGACACACTGTTTACCCATTTATAAACTCTCTAAACGTATAGACACTATAGACTATTTTTGGTGGCAAAATACACAGTTTGAAAGCAGTACTTTTGTATATTCTTTGAATTTATATAATTTGTTAACTGATCTTGTTGCAGTTTAACTCTAGTCAGCGTACGCCACTGCTCTCAAAGGGTAGCGCGGGTTAAATCACGAGTTGAGGCAATTGTTTTCCGTTTTTCAGGCGTCCGTTCCCAGGGCCTCATTTGTTTCAGGGCGATCGTCGATGTTCTGTTTCTAAATTCTGAATTCTCGAAAAGTTTCAAGTGAACGAATAGTGGGTGAAACTTGGAGAGATAGAATAGGGTGAAGAAAGGGGAAAAAGGAGATTGTTTTCGCTCGCGGGGGCGGATGATGGGAAACGGTTCAACTGTAGCCGGCGAACGAACGAACGGACGGACAAACTCGAGGGTTGTTAATTGCAAATTACCCCCTCGAAACTAATTAGGGCTGTGTTGAGAGTTTAAATATTGATGGTTGGAACCGGCGGCGGCGGCCTGAAAATTGTTGTTTTTCGATTTCGGAAGCGATGAAAGGATAACTGTACTGACGGTAGTGGTTGGGGTGTAATTGGGGTTGTAGTTGTTAAGGGTGTATATTACAATAGCATCCCTATGTACAAAACAATTTGAGTTTAGACCGACTAAAATCGGTCTAAACTGGGTACGGGTTCCGAAACAGGGTACGGGTTGCGAAACAGACATTTTTCAGAAATCATTGCAACGGATTCAGGGGATCCCAAAACGCGTATTTCCGCTGAAATCCCGATTTTTTTTCCGTCGATACTTTCCGTTTGGGGTATTAGTCGGAAAGTAAAAATATTGTCTGTTAAAAAATGTATTTCTTTTTATATAGGATCTTTTTGTATAGGGTCATTTTATAATAGGGGATGTTTCTTTTTATTTTCAGGTACGTTGTTCTTTTCTATTTGCAAATGCAAGAGTTCAACCATAACTGTGTGTCATACTTTGCTGCGCCGGTGAGTTTTTATTAAGTTATATTTTGTCGCAACTTACCCAAAAATTTTGTTACGCAATGTATTATCTAGCATTCATTCAAATCACGGTGCATAACAAACATAACTATGTACGTAATACACAGAATATTAAAACAAAACTTGCATGACATTTTTTTTTTCGTCCACGTTGAATACAGTATTCTATAAACGAATTTCAATGACAGTTATTTTATAACAGTTAAATTAAACCAGACAAAAAAAGCGTATCGTCTGCAGTATTTTAGTTCGGTCACATAATTACGCATTCAAAGCATGTTTTTGAGGGTTCATTGTCCACATTATGATTAGTAATGGTTAGTAATACCATACGTGACTATACTTATAAATAACGCAACATTCTTTAAATTTAATAACTTAAATTCAAAATTGTGTCATAAAACCTTTTCCTTGTAATTTAAAACAAAATAAAACAAAATAAAACGAAACAACGTCTACTTTCGGATATAATCAAGCGTGGGAATCCCACCCCTTATAATAAAACTCATTTCGGTTGTTTTATTAGCGCTGTTTAGTAACAAATAAAAACCTTGTTTCTTTTTTTGTGCGCGGTATTAAACCTTTTATGTGGTGCGTATAAGCCAGCTGGAAGGTCGTTTTACATAATGCTAAAATGGGGCGCCCGAACGGCTTTAAGGTAAATACGTCGGCTGAATTAGAAATCAGGGGTTGACATTTGTTAATTTCCCGTTCCTCGCGACACGGAATCTAAAAAAAATTCGGGGTTATCCTGGCAATTAATTTAAGTAAATACGACGCGCTGGTACCAAAAAAAAAGAGAGAAAACAAAAACGCCATCTCGTGTCGGACCTGGGAAACGAGAGTTTGCGTGAGATGAGCTGATAGGTTTTTTTTTTGGGTATTTAATGGGATTATTGTGACCGACAAGGGTGTGTTATGCTTTTAAATTTGGAAGGTGGGTCTATAAAATCACACCATAACGAAAAAATCTCGAGTTGTTTTTCAGCAATTGTCAATTCTGTATGCAAAAGTTATAGAACCCCCGATTTCCATTCTGTATCATCTACCTATACTAATTACGAACTTTCAAGTGTAGGGCGCGTTCAGCGGAATCGTCCATTTTGGCCGACATTTGCGATCGAGTAGCTGCAAAATTGGGCTTTTCGATATTACTTTTGACGCTCGAATTGAAAAAAGGACACGATTCCGCGTGGACTGCGCGATATTTTGTAAATTAAATGCGTCAATTTTGAAAAACATCACGTTTTTGCACCTCTTCGGGTGAAGGCGAACCTCGAGAAAATGTCACGTGACGTCTAGAAATTCCGACAAGCGGATCGATGAATGTCAAAAATTTACATTTTTTATCCGTTCCTGCCGACCTTATAAAAGCCGCTCGCTCTCATGTCTTACGATAAGATCCCTCTAAATACCCTTCGCAAAGAGTTTTGAGCAAAAAAACAGCCTTAAAAACAATTTTCGATCCAAAAAATCGATTTTTGTCGACCCGTGTTTTGCTGCTATTACCACAGTAACGTCAAACCCGAAACGCCCCCTGCCGGACATTCGTAACAACAGGAACAGATACCAGATAACCTAAAATGTATCCTAAAATGTCCATATTGCGAATGTGGACAGGTGGGAAGCCTTAACCACATATTTCTAGAATGCCCAATAACTAAAATCGAAAATTTTGACATATACACAGAGCTAGTCAAAGTTACTATTTCGGTTGCTAGGAAAGTGAAGTTGTTAAAGGTTTAGTTTTAGTAATTTTGATAGTAACTTGACTACATTTATGTATGTGTGAATTATTAAAATGTTACTATTTTTTATTTTGACAAGACTTGTCAGCAAAGTTATTAAATTCCGACGTGTGTATATCTTGATTTCTATTTTTTGTTTGCTTGAATGTGATTGAAATCGGTGTTGCAATCGGAATTACATTAGGGAAGTTCGACTTGTCCATAAACCTAAAATACGATTATTTTATTCTTGTATGCAATCGAAATGGTAACAAATGAGTTTAGCATGCAAACCCTCTTTTAAACACTTATAAAATCATGTGCTGTTGAATATTTAATATATCTGGGCAGCAAATAATGAGAAATAGTAATACCTACTTATTTCTTTGATAAGTCTGCTCACTACCGGTTGGCTTACAGACAAAGCAATATCTTGTCCTGTGCTGGTTTGGTAACAGCCGACAGTAAATACATATATAAATTTACAAGAAACCTTTAGGTGGAGTGGAATTTTTGTTCTTTGGGTACTGCCTTTGAACAAACTCTCCTATTTCTTCTATTAGATTTATCACGAGATCTTTCGACGGTCTGTACTGTTTCATAAGGAAGTCTGGAACGTCGAATGGGGAATAATCTTGTAAGTTTCCCTAAAAACTACTTGTTTTTCTCCTACAGTTTTAATTGTAAAATAAATAGAAATATTTGTTGGTTATCAGAGGAAGATGGGCAGGTTCTTTTGAATAAAACTAACACTTCACTTGTAATTAACTTATAATGTTAATTTAACGAAGAGGTTCACAGTATTATATCTGCCTGCGTAGTTCATACGCTTCGAACAAAGAAGTAAGTATTAAGTTACAAGGCGTTCTATATAATGCTAAAATAAGCACAGACGCTGTCAGAGGTACAATCAGCATTTTAATTTCTGCTTACTATATAATATTTTGTATATAACTTCCAACAACAAATCTTAGAACTAATGGATCAGCACAGACCCTTTTAAGTGTTGCTATCACCATACTATAAACAGACATATTCGTTGTGTTAGATAAGTATTATATAAGTGAATACAATTTTTGTATTACTTGCACTAAATACCAACAATATTTAATTGAAGTCATACTTAATTTTCACATCGTTAATTGCATTTATCGCATTAAAATTCAGATCCTTATATATATATATATATATATATATATATATATATATATATATATATATATATATATATATATATATATATATATATATATATATACACACACACACACACACGCACACGCACACTTACATCCACAAAACCTGGGGTGTGTGTAAACGGGCCTCTAAAACACTACAAAACTTTTCGACAAGCTAATATCTCTAGTACGGCGCGCCCTCTATGTGTCGAAGCTTAATTAGGAAAGTTCCTTTGTCGATCCTGTTACACGTCATAGCGCGCGAGCGCCCTCTACCGGCTTTCCACGGGACAGTTCATCTCCACTACCTTCAACCCTCGGAACTTAGATAATAAATCTAATAAATATTTACCTAAGACGAGCTTAGGTGCTTAGGAACACCCCCTACCCTCCACCGTAATAATTTCTTCAAATTTTGGTACTTTGTTTATACAGGATGTCCAAATAATGAACGTAAAACACGACAAAGGGCTCTCTATATATTTTAAGCTAGACAGTGAAGCAAAGTAAACATAGGTACGGCTTATCTTTTCGGTTGGTTGCGCGGAAATTCTATTTTCCACCGGGTACAGAGGTGGGGAAGGAGTGGAAAATGCGTTTCCTGTCCTTTGGGCGGCCTAGCCTGATGCCTGCAAGCTAGCAACAAGTTTTTTCCAGCCCTATAGCATTGGGGAGAGTATGTTCAGATAAGAGGATAACTGTTGGTCCATTTCGTCGAGAAATGTGTCCATTTGAAATGGATATACTTCAAAACAAAGATAGTTTTGTTAATTTCTACTAGGAAAATACTTAGTTTGAGCTCAAATCGTATTTTTTTTTTGGCCATACTTCGAAAACTAGCGTATGGAAAGCGCCATTTAGTACACTTACTAGCTCTGTGTATAAGTCAAAATTTTCGATTTTAGTTATTGGGCATTCTAGAAATATGTGGTTAAGGTTTCCCACCTGTCCACATTCGCAATATGGACATTTTAGGATACATTTTAGGTTATCTGCTATCTGTTACTGTTGTTACGAATGTCCGGCAGGGGGCGTTTCGGGTTTGAGGTTACTGTGGTAATAGCAGCAAAACACGGGTCGACAAAAATCGATTTTTTGGATCGAAAATTGTTTTTAAGGCCGTTTTTTTCCTCAAAACTCTTTGCGAAGGGTATTTAGTAGGATCTTATCGTAAGACATGAGAGCGAGCGGCTTTTATAAGGTCGACAGGAACGGATAAAAAATGTAAATTTTTGACGTTCATCGATCCGCTTGTCGGAATTTCTAGACGTCACGTGACATTTTCTCGAGGTTCGCCTTCACCCGAAGAGGTGCAAAATCGTGATTTTTTTTCAAAATTGACGCATTTAATTTACAATATATCGCGCAGTCCACGCGGAATTGTGTCCTTTTTTCAATTCGAGCGTCAAAAGTAATATCGAAAAGCCCAATTTTGCAGCTACTCGATCGCAAATGTCGGCCAAAATGGGCGATTCCGCTGAACGCGCCCTACACTTGAAAGTTCGTAATTAGTATAGGTAGATAGATTACTTACAAAATTACTAATATGGAAAAAAAGAGTCGTAAAAATTTCACCCAAAAAACGCCTAATAAATCGTTTTTTTTTCTCCCTAATAAAATAACTTTGATCTTTTTACATAAGGAATAAAGCTCACCTCTTTTCCCGCGTGACAATTTTCTCTCAGAAAATACAACAGTACGGGACATTCACGATTGTGACAAAAGTCTCGTTGAATGCTATCGCCGCTAGGTGGCGGGCGGGCGGTGCGGTTTTCTCATATCGCCGACTCGCGATACAAAAGTATATTTTGCCTCTTTTGTACCCCCCGCTGGGGGAGGCAAGGATTGCGCATTTCGTCGTAGACCTCACAAAAGCAGCTTTGTGGCTGTATAGTCATCATCAGGACTGTTTCTGTCACATCATATGTGCGACGAAAAGAGGGTTAGAAAACGAAAAGGTTGGGATAATGTTTTAGTTTTAGGAACAGTCTGACAAAGCTTATTAACTTTCCTAACCATTGTTAAAACGCTGTGTGTATTTATTCAGTGTCTAATCTGTTTAGAAATCATGTGAACGTTGTTCTAAATGCGCAATATTTTTCGCACGGCGCGCCAGTCCGTATAGAATAATTGTTTTTGCTATTACCGATGTCCTTTCTTTCTCTGAGAGATATCGAGAGTGAATTTCCTCTCGTTAATTAAAAATTATTACTTCAGATATATCGTGAGTGTTATTAAACACACAGAGAACTCTATTCTTGGATATCAAGTGTAAGAAATACGTCTGCACACCGTCCCACTAGACGAGCGCCCCTATGCACTGTTTATGTCTGGAGATATGAAACATAAACAGTAACACCGAGGATGGAAGGAACCTCGAAGGAATGCAGCAGACGGGACTCACTCTCGGTTATAGTTTAGTAACGATAACACGTGTATTATTGTAAAGTCTGGATTCGGTCATTAAATGTATCATTTGTAGTAAGAATCTGTGTTTGATTCTAACAAAATCAGAAGTGGGATTACCGCAAAACGCCGGTGTAAAGTTTTTACTAGTGGTAGTGCAAAGAGTGAGTGACTTTACGCTTTCAATATCTACGTGTCGGCTATCGGCGTGGAGTCTGTTGGCGTCCTCATAGAACTTCTTTGTGTGAAGGTGTTAACATAAACAATATCAGAATAAACACTCGAAGTGGCTCGCAAGAATTGAAGTTTTTAGAACAAAGGAAATACGGGTTGTGCTGTGAGAACTCGAATATCTCCTCTTAAATTTTTGTTCATTTATTTTCGTGAGTGAAATAACATGGGCAAACGCGGAAATAAGAAAAGGAAGCGACAAAGCGAACGACGAAGATCGCCGAGCTCATCATCGAGTTCATCTTCAGACTCGTCAAGTGACAGTAGTGCGACTAGCCGCGAAAATTCAAGAAGGGAAATTAAACGTCTACGACGGCGACTGTCAACTTTAGAACGGAGTTCACAACAGCGACTACAATATCAACAACCTGCCATGGGAGACGAGTTGGTGATTCCGGAATTCGATCCCCAAAGGAGCGAACTGCTAGTAGAAGCTTGGACGGCACGTGTCGATAATTTGGCAAAGTCCTATGGGTGGACAGACGCAGCTATTGTCAGGTTAGTGTCAAGTAGATTAAAAGGCATGGCGAGGAGATGGTACGATTCGCAAGATCTACTATCGACCGATTGGGCCGCTATGAGACAGTCACTAACTCGACAGTTCCGGAAGCCACTACCGTTTTCAAAATTGCTATGGAACGCGGCGACTTACTGTACGCATCCTGGGCAAGACCTGAGTGTGTATTGCTACAACAAATTGGCAAAATTAAAACTATTACAAGTTAACATACCGGAGGTATACCTTGTCGATGCCATCATAGGAGGGATTACGGACGAAAGTATCGTCAACATAGCGAAAAGTGCTCGGTATCAGAACACAGATGATCTTTTTGCATATCTAAGTACCCTCGGTCGCGTACCTGCCACGGGCGTCCCTGCAAATCGACAGCAATTCACGAGTGCTTGTAATTTAAAACAGAACTCGCCCAGTACTTTGTCTTCCACACATCGCCCACTGCAGCAACATAACATCAAAGCGGTTCCATTTGTTCCGAGAAATCTCGAATGTTTTAATTGCAAGGGCAATCATTACGCGCGAGATTGTAAACTCGAACAAACACAACATGAATCGCGACAACAAAATAGCAGACGGCTGAACCAATTTCAGAAAAATTTAAAAACCAGTCGATTTCCTACGAAAAATAATGACGAAAATCGCCACGATGTCAACGAACTAAAGTTGGACAATAAAACTAAAAGCAACCCCTACATTATGACCGCGTTTGTGGGAGAACGCAAAGTCAAGTGCTTAGTTGATACAGGTAGCTCGAACACACTTCTGCGTAGGTCCATTGCCCAAGCACTAGGGTTAGAGTATCAAATTACCACTTACGATACCCTGCGTAGTTTTACTGGAGAACGAGTGAAGGGTGCTGGCCGGATGATAACATGGGTCCGGATTTGCGAAGCTAAAGCGCGCGTTCATGTTATAGTCGTAGATGACGAGTTTATGATACACGATTGTATTGTCGGCCGAGACTTTCTGGATTTACCTAACGTGATGCTGGTCAAGGTGGGCGCAAAGGTGTCAATCCGGTCATTAGAAGACGTAGTAGAGTGCGCTCAATTGGATTGTTTTACCTCAGAGCTAAATTATGAGATAAACTTCGGTAACGTGAACGAGGGTGTAAAATCAAAATGCGAAGACTTGCTAGCCGAATTCAGGGACAGAATATCAACATCCCTGGCAGAGTTAGGAAGAACGAGCTCTGCAGAGATACGAATCAATTGTACATCTGACAACCCCATTGTATATCGACCGTATAGAATGGCGGCTTTTGAAAGAAATATCCTGAAGGATATGATAGAAGATCTACTGCGTCATGGCATAATCCGCGAATCAAACTCACCATACGCAAATCCTGTGTTATTAATCAAGAAGAAAACATCCGGTTACAGACTATGCATCGATTATCGACGATTGAACGCCATAACTGTCAAGGATAAATATCCCCTACCGCTCATTGACGATCAGATCGACCGTCTCGGTGGAAACAAATATTTTATTACACTCGATTTAAGTAGTGGATTTTACCAGGTACCAGTGGCCGAAGATTCCATTGCCAAGACAGCATTTATTACTCCGGATGCTCACTACGAATTTTTGCGAATGCCCTTTGGCCTATCAAATGCGCCCTCCACGTTTCAGCGCTTAATGAACAAAGTATTGAGACCGATAAGCGAGATCGCACAACCATACATCGATGACATCATAATACCATGTCCTGATGAAGAGGAAGGATTAAGACGATTACACTTAGTGTTAGAGGCTCTACGTTCACACAACTTGACTCTAAATATTTCGAAATGTGTATTCTTCTCATCAACCATCGATTACCTCGGCAGAGAAATTAACCAAGACGGTGTTCGACCGGGCACTAAAAAGGTAGAGGCTGTAATGAACATGAGCCCACCGGAGAATGTAAAGCAGATTCGACAGTTCTTAGGCTTATCAGGTTATTTCCGCAAATTCCTGAAAAATTATGCTAGAGTAGCGGAACCACTGACACGCCTAACTCGGTCGGATATCTCGTGGACCTGGGATATGGAACAAGAAAATGCCTTCGAAACCATTAAGGAACTACTCAGCAGCAAACCTGTACTAGCGATTTTCGACCCAAATCTACCGACTGAACTGCACACGGATGCATGTTCCACCGGATTAAGTGGAATTTTGCTGCAAATGCACGACGACGGACAACGAGTTGTGGCCTATTACAGCAAGCAGACCACATTAGACCAACGCCACTACCATTCGTATGAATTGGAAACAATGGCCGTCGTTCACTCCTTGAAACATTTTAGGGTGTATCTCCTTGGACTGCGTTTTACAGTAGTTACTGACTGTAGTGCACTACGCACAACCTTCACGAAAAAGGATCTCATTCCTAGAGTCGCCAGGTGGTGGCTTGACGTGCAGGAATTTTCGTTTGAAGTGCGTTATCGTCCAGGACCAAGGATGCCTCATGTAGACGCTCTTAGCCGGTATCCAATACATGATGCAGCCGCCGAAATTAATCAGATAGATCTCACCGAGGGTGACTGGGTATTGAGCGCGCAGCTACAAGATGAACAACTATCACGCATTCGCCAAATACTCATGACGGAAAAAACCAACAAGGAAACAAAGATGTACTTCAAAGAGTACAAACTGAAAGATGGAAGAGTATTCAAAAAGATGGACGATGGAAAGGAGTTGTGGGTTGTTCCCAAACCAGCACGTTGGCAAATTTGTAGACTTTGTCATGACCAGGCAGGTCATCCAGGGATCGAAAACACCCTGAGAAGGATACAGCAAAATTACTGGTTCCCCAAAATGCGACGCGTAGTAACAAAATACGTTCAGGCTTGTCTTAACTGCTCATATTATAAACATTGCCCTGGTAAGAAACAAGGAAAACTCCACCCCATCGAAAAGACTGAGGTTCCTTTTCACACCCTGCACATCGACCATGTGGGTCCATTTGAAACAAGCCATAGAGGGAACAAGTTTTTAATCGTTATCGTGGACGCGTTTACGAAATTTGTGACAATCGAACCTGTAAAGACAACCAAAGTTTCAACGGTCGTGAAGGTCTTACGTGAGATCATGTGTTTGTTCGGTGTTCCGAAACGCATTATAAGTGATCGTGGAACCGCGTTTACATCTCGTACCTTTAAAACTTTTTGTGACACTTACGCAATAAAACACGTGCTAAATGCGGTTGCTACCCCGAGAGCAAATGGACAATGTGAGCGGTATAACAGAACTATTGTACAAGCATTGGCCACGTCGAGCGTGGAAAGTGATAGTGCCAACTGGGACGCGTATGTCAAGCAAGTCCAAGGTGCGATGAATACTGCATACAACAAGGGCATTGGATCCACCCCATCTGAAGCACTCCTTGGGTATAAGCCGCGACCGATGGCAGAGTCACATATACTTCAAGAAGTGGAGCAGCAAGTGGAGAGGATCGACTTGGCAGAACTTCGACCAAAAATTAAAGAACATATCACGCGCGATCAAGCAAAGCAGAAGGAGCGCTATGATAAGGCCAGACGTGAAGCACGGTCTTTCAGCGAAGGCGAACTAGTATTGGTCCTGATATCAAGCGAACCCAACACTAACTGCAGCAGAAAATTAATGCCAAAATTTAAGGGTCCTTTCCGCGTAAGGAAGGTACTCTTCAATGACCGTTACGAAGTCGAGGACCTTCGAGAGGGCCACCGACGTAGGCGAACAGTAGTGGCTGTTGAAAAATTGAAGCCCTGGGTCACGATCCAAACTTGTGAGTGCCAAAAATAATTGCTGTAGTAGATACGTTCAAATACACTGTACTGGTACTCGTATTGTTGATATTGAGGGTTGTTGCCCATGTGAAATGTTTTGTTGGAACTGAGGATTGTTGCCCTAGAGACATGTTTTGTTGATACTGAGGGTTGTTGCCCTAGAGACATGTTTTGTTGATATTGAGGGTTGTTGCCCGTGTGAAATATTTTGTTGGAACTGAGGGTTGTTGCCCTAGAGACATGTTTTGTTGATATTGAGGGTTGATGCCCGAGAAAAAAAAAAGTTTTGTTGGAATTGAGGGTTGTTGCCCGAGAGACATTTGTGGGGTTTGAGGGTTGTCGCCCAAGAGAAACCATTTAACCGCTTTATTTTAGGGTCATCATGACAAGTTGTGGAGGTCGACGAATATTACGAACCATTAAATACTATGATATCATGGCCGGTTTCTACGATATGAAGTCTTGAATAGGGATAGACGGTTTGGTGTGAGAGTGTTGCGTGTGATGACTAGCTTGAAAGAACATTATTGCGTGCGACAGGTTTACTTCTCCGGCAGCGAAAGCTGTTGTATGTACGAAGGTCTTTTCGACCACAGCGAAAGCTGCTGAATATATGAGGGCTTTCTCGCCCGATGCTGTGTATGTTGTATACCTGGAAAAGCATGTTGCATGCATTATTATTTCTCAATTACTTATTTGATTTTGTTCCTATTTAGTGGCCTGAGGACAGCCCACAAGAACAGGATGGCCGAGTGTAAGAAATACGTCTGCACACCGTCCCACTAGACGAGCGCCCCTATGCACTGTTTATGTCTGGAGATATGAAACATAAACAGTAACACCGAGGATGGAAGGAACCTCGAAGGAATGCAGCAGACGGGACTCACTCTCGGTTATAGTTTAGTAACGATAACACGTGTATTATTGTAAAGTCTGGATTCGGTCATTAAATGTATCATTTGTAGTAAGAATCTGTGTTTGATTCTAACACAAGAAAAAATATTCTTACGTAAGGGGATTTTTTTCCTATCCAAATAATATTTTATTCTAATAAGAATTTCAATATTCAAGTACCTATGCTTCAACGAAAAAACAGTTTCATGACCCAAGATTCTTTCTATGTATCACTCAGAGTAAAAACTGCGGATGTTCAAGAATTGATAAATATAGTACGAATCAGGCATAGGAACAAATTGAAATTTGCAAAACCAGCCCCCCAAAACTGTAAACTCTCGTAGATTATTCACGTCCGGTTGTCTTGTCTTGTTGGGGTGTACAAAAACCTCAACCCGTGTAAAATTTATACCTCCGGCGGTTTGGGGGGTTGCGGACTACACCGGGGCCGGCGGGGGGTTTAACAGAGACGTCAGGTTGGCCGACTTGCACAGCTGGACTCTGTTGCTATAATCCGGGATGACACGATACAAAACCTTGGCTCTGTACTCATAAATAAAAGTTGTATTTAGTGGAAAAGGGGATGGGACCAACATCCCTTAATAACCGTCCCCCCCGGCGCCACTTTTATACACCTCACCCTCACTTTTATTCACGCGAAACCCCACCTCAAACGCGCAGACCTACCCTAGGAAAAAAAGAAGGCGAAATTTAAAGTTACTTTGGCAAGACTTGGTGTAATTTTGGTAAATTAAAAATTGTATATAAGGGTGTGTGTGTGTGTGTGTGTGTGTATACTTAAGAAGTGAGAGTTTCAGAAAGCTGGTGGTGAACGTGATTATTAAATTTCACCCTACTGTGTCTTATGGTGCAGGGGGGAGGGAGACACGAATAAGTTATCTCATGTTTGTCCAAAAGCTTCCTTCAGCCTCTTGAAGAATTTGTTAATGACTTAGATGAGTTTGGACTATCGTGGGTGCTAAATTTGCCGATGAAGTTGATTGGTGTTCGTCCAAACCAGCCTGTTGAGGAAATTTCTTTTGGTGTACAACCCTTTGGACATTCATTGGTGCAGTATTTGCTTTAAAAAATTGAGTTTGCCCGATAAGTTTGATTGGTGGTTGTCCAAAAGGTTGCTTCAGCCTGTTGAGGAAATTTCTTTTGGTGTACAACCCTTTGGACATTCATTGGTGCAGTATTTGCTTTAAAAAATTGAGTTTGCCCGATAAGTTTGATTGGTGGTTGTCCAAAAGGTTGCTTCAGCCTGTTGAGGAAATTTCTTTTGGTGTACCACCCTTTGGACATTCATTGGTGCAGTATTTGCTTTAAAAAATTGAATTTGCCCGATAAGTTTGATTGGTGGTTGTCCAAAAAGTTGCTTCAGCCTGTTGAGGAAATTTCTTTTGGTGTACCACCCTTTGGACATTCATTGGTGCAGTATTTGCTTTAAAAAATTGAATTTGCCCGATAAGTTTGATTGGTGGTTGTCCAAAAAGTTGCTTCAGCCTGTTGAGGAAATTTCTTTTGGTGTACCACCCTTTGGACATTCATTGGTGCAGTATTTGCTTTAAAAAATTGAATTTGCCCGATAAGTTTGATTGGTGGTTGTCCAAAAAGTTGCTTCAGCCTGTTGAGGAAATTTCTTTTGGTGTACCACCCTTTGGACATTCATTGGTGCAGTATTTGCTTTAAAAAATTGAATTTGCCCGATAAGTTTGATTGGTGGTTGTCCAAAAGGTTGCTTCAGCCTGTTGAGGAAATTTCTTTTGGTGTACCACCCTTTGGACATTCATTGGTGCAGTATTTGCTTTAAAAAATTGAATTTGCCCGATAAGTTTGATTGGTGGTTGTCCAAAAAGTTGCTTCAGCCTGTTGAGGAAATTTCTTTTGGTGTACCACCCTTTGGACATTCATTGGTGCAGTATTTGCTTTAAAAAATTGAATTTGCCCGATAAGTTTGATTGGTGGTTGTCCAAAAAGTTGCTTCAGCCTGTTGAGGAAATTTCTTTTGGTGTACCACCCTTTGGACATTCATTGGTGCAGTATTTGCTTTAAAAAATTGAATTTGCCCGATAAGTTTGATTGGTGGTTGTCCAAAAGGTTGCTTCAGCCTGTTGAGGAAATTTCTTTTGGTGTACCACCCTTTGGACATTCATTGGTGCAGTATTTGCTTTAAAAAATTGAATTTGCCCGATAAGTTTGATTGGTGGTTGTCCAAAAAGTTGCTTCAGCCTGTTGAGGAAATTTCTTTTGGTGTACCACCCTTTGGACATTCATTGGTGCAGTATTTGCTTTAAAAAATTGAATTTGCCCGATAAGTTTGATTGGTGGTTGTCCAAAAGGTTGCTTCAGCCTGTTGAGGAAATTTCTTTTGGTGTACCACCCTTTGGACATTCATTGGTGCAGTATTTGCTTTAAAAAATTGAATTTGCCCGATAAGTTTGATTGGTGGTTGTCCAAAAAGTTGCTTCAGCCTGTTGAGGAAATTTCTTTTGGTGTACAACCCTTTGGGCATTCATTGGTGCAGTATTTGCTTTAAAAAATTGAGTTTGCCCGATAAGTTTGATTGGTGGTTGTCCAAAAGGTTGCTTCAGCCTGTTGAGGAAATTTCTTTTGGTGTACCACCCTTTGGACATTCATTGGTGCAGTATTTGCTTTAAAAAATTGAATTTGCCCGATAAGTTTGATTGGTGGTTGTCCAAAAAGTTGCTTCAGCCTGTTGAGGAAATTTCTTTTGGTGTACAACCCTTTGGACATTCATTGGTGCAGTATTTGCTTTAAAAAATTGAGTTTGCCCGATAAGTTTGATTGGTGGTTGTCCAAAAGGTTGCTTCAGCCTGTTGAGGAAATTTCTTTTGGTGTACCACCCTTTGGACATTCATTGGTGCAGTATTTGCTTTAAAAAATTGAATTTGCCCGATAAGTTTGATTGGTGGTTGTCCAAAAAGTTGCTTCAGCCTGTTGAGGAAATTTCTTTTGGTGTACAACCCTTTGGACATTCATTGGTGCAGTATTTGCTTTAAAAAATTGAGTTTGCCCGATAAGTTTGATTGGTGGTTGTCCAAAAGGTTGCTTCAGCCTGTTGAGGAAATTTCTTGTGGTGTACAACCCTTTGGACATTCATTGGTGCAGTATTTGCTTTAAAAAATTGAGTTTGCCCGATAAGTTTGATTGGTGGTTGTCCAAAAGGTTGCTTCAGCCTGTTGAGGAAATTTCTTTTGGTGTATAACCCTTTGGATATTCATTGGTGCAATATTTCATTCAAATACTTGAGTTTGCAATATCAAAAGTCAAAGGTGTGAAGACATACTGTAAAAGATATAAACACACAGCATTAACAAACAAAATATCTCGTCCTACATCACCTCGTATACCCCTCAAAATTTAATTAAGCAAATTGAAACGGAATAAAACAGGCACAAAGTACAAAAACAACATTCGTCGCGCAGTGAATAACGAAAAAAAAAAAAAAAAGACGATGATATCATAAATTCGCGAGTCCTTCATCTCTTCATACCCCCGTCTCTTTCTTTCACTTGTTTGTCTCCCTTGTCCTCGACGTTTTTTTTTTTCGTGTTCCTCTGCCTAAAGGTATTTTTACGGTAGCTTTGCCCGATGTAAAATATCATTGGCGCGCGTCCATTCCTCCAGGGGCTTAATTCATCATTTTTATGAGTATTTCCGCGCGTCCTGCGAAATGTCCTAAAACCCGTCGTCCCTTACACCACCCCCTGCGAGGGACGCGAACGATTTGTTACATTAAGAAAATTGCATTTTTGTGCCCTGGGTTCCTTTTTTCTTTCGTTGCGACAAGGACAGTGATACCAACCAGAATAGTGATACCAACCAGGACAGTGATCCAACCAGGGCAGCTCCTCTTTTATGCTATGGTCACACTAGGCCGTTTTACTAGCGTGCTATTTGCTACTGGCTGCTAACAGTGTGACCGCTCACTGTTTCACCAGTTGGCGAGTGAATTTAGTAGCAGCCGGCCCACCAGCGCTTATTTAACTTTTACACCAACCAGCATGAATGTTAACTCAGGAAATTATGTATTTTATAAATATTATACGAGGTATTATTCTCCCAATGTATAAAGAGGGCTTTAAGCGATACATTTGTTAAAATACTGATCACATAATGAATGCATGGGGTGGTCACACTGTTTTAGCAAGTTTCCTGCTTGCTGTAGATTATTAGTTAACCAACCATGCTGTTGCTGCTATCAGCAACAGCAATATACCTAAACTTCTACATTAACGAACCCCCAACGGCTCCAAATCAAACACCCATTGAAAATCGCTAAACAATAGGCCGTCAATGAGGCCTCGCTTCAAAAAAAAAAATAAAAACGCCAAAAACCGCGAGTTTTTTGGTCCCAATTGTGCAATTTGCTGCTAGAGGGCGTGCAAAGTCATCGATTCGCCGAAACAAAAGCCGCGCGCGGGATGGACAGCGAAACGCGCTGAAAGAGGCGAATCGAACGGAAAACGAAAAAGGAAAAACGTCGAAAACAGTTGTTGCGAAACGGGGTTAGGCGCCTTTAAAAACCCCTCGAAATTAACCAACTCGAAGGGTGAGCGATGGGAAAATCAAGCCGGAACCGTAGCACCGCGGCGAAGTTTTTCCGGAGCGACTTCCGGTTTTCTCGGAAGTGGATGGTAATTGTTTCACTGTTCTGGACGGTTTTCGGGCCGCAGTTGTTGTCGGTTGGGGTTTCGTGAGTTGGGAGGTTTTGAAAAGAAAGGGTTAATTGAGAATGTGTACAAAATAAGCTTAATAAGTCAGGAAAGCTGTATCTTTAACAGGAGATTTCATACTTTTGAATTTTGTAAATTTACGGTAACTGGTATTCGTAAACCATATGCATTTTTGAAGTCACCTTGTCATTACACCCTTAGAAATAAAATTTCACCAAATTCTACCGACTCTTTCTATTTTTGGCCAACATTTTGTATTGGGTCGATGCACCGTATGCCGGGGTAACTTTCAAAATTAGTTAAAATCGTATAATGGCTATTGTAACTGCTCGCTATAGAAATTCGTCGACAATAGTTTTCGTTTCGTTTCGTCTGTTGGAACTGACTTTGAAGAGCTGTTCAAACAGTGAGAGAGAGAGAGAGGCAGAAAAGGGTTTTAGCGTTACATTCTGTGTCTTTGTTCCACCCCCCCATTATTCTTCGCAATGAATTTTATAATTGCCCTTGCTTTTGCCATTTTCGACCCAATTATAAGGTCGATATAAAGGAAACAGTGACTGGTTGTTTAACAGTAGAAATCTTATGCCTCTAGGCTGTTTTATGAACCTCCAGTTGCTGGTGCTGCTAGCAGCAACAGCAGCCAGCGGCTATTTTGTGGTCACATTACGCTGTTTACCAGCAAAAGTATTGCTGCGCTGGTGCCAGCAAGCCTCAGTTCAGACTACAGGGTCAACTATTTTTCAAAAATATATAATTTCCAGAGATAATTAACGTTCATGCTGGTTGCTGTATAAGTTAAACAAGCGCTGGTGGGCTGGCTGCTGCTAAATTCACTCGTCGACTGGTAAAACAGTGAGTGGTCACACTATTAGCAGCCAATAGCAAATAGGTATTTTGAATACAAATGGCTATACTGATTGAATCAGCAGGTCGAATTGTACCATTTGGCAAGATTGCGTTGCGTTGGGGGTAAACTACCCCTTTAAGGAAGCAATAATGCTAGAAACGCCGAATTGGAGTAACAGAAACTGTCACTCGACAATATATTAGGGCGAGTGTCGCTGTACGGTGCAATTTATGGCACTTTGCGAAGAGCCTAAGTATTATTTACGTCGGTTCGTAGACACAAACACTAGCAGACGTCTTAAAGTACGTATTATTTCTTGAAAACAGAAATGATAAATTTAAAATTTTATATTAAAAAAAAATATTTTTTGCGTATTTCTGTTACTGCCAGATAAATCCAAAAGCATTACGAAGAATTATTCACAAAAAAAGCGAAAGAAACAACAAAGATACATTGCAGTTATCTAGTTGAAACAATTCTTGTTTTCAACAAGCTTAAGAGTTCTTAGTAATTATTATTATTATTGTTATTGTTATTACATAGATAAAGAACTAAACCGACGTAGGGTTTAGATATCAACAGATTAAATCAGAACAGAAAAACAATGGTTCCCATTATTATTAAAATTATGTTTTGCTTTTTGGTCGACCACGCATAATAATTGATGGTGATATGGAACTATGGTCTTTCTTCCTCTCCCTCGTCGTTTCTCTCTTCGTCCTTCTCGCTGTGTGCCTGTTTATGTTGTGTTAAAGCCAGTGGCGTCGGATGCTATAGGCAGTATAGGCACTATAGGCGATAACTGTACATTTTCCAACAATGGGATGGTGAACAACAAACTGCCCGTTTGGAAGTAACGCTTCGTCGGTTCAAACGGCACAGTCATAATAATAAAACCGCCGATACACAGGCCGCGGATGTGCTAAAATATCGCCGACAATATCGTGACAGTACTATATCTATACAGGGTGTAACAGGTTGGAGTGCATAAAATTTAAACAGCTTACACAAAGAGGGAAAATAAATGTAAAGAAAAATGTATAAAGGTGCGCATATTTCTTTCAAGGAAAGAATTGTGTTTGAAACAAATAAGAATTTGTGATTTGAAAAAAAAAAAAAAATGAGCTGCATAGGCTGAAAGAAATATTTTGTTTGAAATTCTTGAAAGAAAATGTTCATTTCTGTTGAGAATATTATGTTATTATTAATTTAAATTAATTAACGTTCATACAAATACGATAGCTTTGAATTTAATAAATCTTAACAAAGAAATAATTTCTTTCCGACAACCAAAGCTTTGTCTGCCATAATTTAACATCAATCCTTTTTTGACTTGAAGCAAATTGAAACACATTCTAGTCGGAAGGTAAAAATATATTTATTTTTTATTTAGACCATTTTTTCTTTCTTTTCAGGTATGTTTTCTATTTGTAAATGCAAGAGTTCTACCATAACTTTACTGTGTCGCACGCTTCACTGCTGGTAAGTTTTTATTACCTTATATGTTGCGGCAATTTGCCAAAAAAAAATTTGTTATGCAATGTATGTATTACTATTGTATTTATGGTGCGTTAAAACCTTGAATATTAAAAAAAAAGGATAAAAAAGCGTAGATTTTTCTTTAAAAAAGTACATAAAGTTTACTTTATATTTAATACAGTTATTATCTTCAATTTTTGACCTCCTAAAAGGCATCTATAACTGGGAAATGCCCAGTTTTATTAATTCGAACTAATCACCGCTGCAGCGTATGCCCTTTGCGCGTTTCGGGGTGCATTCCATCCCTTTAACCATCCCCATTAGTCCAGTCTAGCGACGAGGCATTGCAACACAAATTACCCAATATTACAAACTCGCAGAGCCGCATTCACACAAATTCCAAGCTTTTCACAAATTCTACCTAATCTGCATCTACCCACTGATGCACGTATTACAAGTATAGTTCATAGACATACACGCCCACTAATACGAATACCCTTACTTATCTGTCAGTTTCAAACGCTCATAACTTCATAAAAAATAAATCCATGGTTAGGGCATTTATTGGCGCTCTCAATACATACTCTCGCAATACATAAATATATCGCGACCTCATCAATATCATAAACCAGAACGCAACTCGTGAAATCTCATAAACTCTTCGCTGCTAGGTGTCGCTGAAAGAGCGATGGTCCGAAATACCCGCTTTGCGGGTCGCGCGCGCGAATGGCGCTCTGGTAATTATCCGACAATTGAAACCGATCCGCGACCGGCCTTTGTTCCGCTAAACGGAATCGTATCTGGGATCTATTACCGCTATACGCCATTGTCATTGAGATAGCGGCGCTTTGCGATCACGCTGGACTGCCAGTGTCATAAATTTACCAGGTTCGCTGGAAAAGTTGAATGGTTTCGGCGATCACTGACCTACCGGAAGCAGCGATGGGTTTTTAAGCTAAAGTTTGAAATTATGATTATTATGATTATTATGATTATTATGATTATTATGATTATTATGATTATTATGATTATTATGATTATTATGATTATTATGATTATTATGATTATTATGATTATTATGATTATTATGATTATTATGATTATTATGATTATTATGATTATTATGATTATTATGATTATTATGATTATTATGATGATTATGATGATTATGATGATTATGATGATTATGATGATTATGATGATTATGATTATTATGATTATTATGATTATTATGATGATTATGATGATTATGATGATTATGATTATTATGATGATTATGATGATTATCATCATTATCATCATTATCATCATTATCATCATTATCATCATTATCATCATTATCATCATTATCATCATTATCATCATTATCATCATTATCATCATTATCATCATTATCATCATTATCATCATTATCATCATTATCATCATTATCATCATTATCATCATTATCATCATTATCATCATTATCATCATTATCATCATTATCATCATTATCATCATTATCATCATTATCATCATTATCATCATTATCATCATTATCATCATTATCATCATTATCATCATTATCATCATTATCATCATTATCATCATTATCATCATTATCATCATTATCATCATTATCATCATTATCATCATTATCATCATTATCATCATTATCATCATTATCATCATTATCATCATTATCATTATTATCATTATTGTTATTATTATCATTATTATTATTATTTATTACGTCGCCGAGTATTATTAATTCGTTCGTTAGTTACCATGGCTACTAATTTACGACGGCACGTACGCGATACCCGGCGTCTAGCTAACCCGATACCACCGTCGCGTCGTCGGCGTCGTCACTCGTCCTCGTTAGACGCCGCTACTTATACACCATCTACGGCGACCGATGGAACTATACGGGGTTGGAAGTAATGGCATCTAATGAGGCGGAAATTTGCCCCGCACGTCATACGGGGGAATGGTTCGCGACGGTAGCGCCCCCCCCCATTCCGACAGACGACGACGGCGTCGCCGGGAACTATCTCGTCGTTTTCGACGACGCCAAGATTTAGGTTATGCGGCATCCGCGTGGGTTTATGTGTGTTGTTTACGACACGGTTTTTACGAAATTGTAAAATTAGTTTTTGTTGTGGTTTCTTTTTTATTTATTTTTTCTTTTTTTATTTATTTTACAAATTTTAGACAAATTTTTCCGAAAAATTTACGCTGAGCGGTCACACTATCTACCTATACTAATTACGAACTTTCAAGTGTAGGGCGCGTTCAGCGGAATCGCCCATTTTCGCCGACATTTTCGATCGAGTAGCTGCAAAATTGGGCTTTTCGATATTACTTTTGACGCTCGAATTGAAAAAAGGACACGATTCCGCGTGGACTGCGCGATATTTTGTAAATTAAATGCGTCAATTTTGAAAAAAAAATCACGTTTTTGCACCTCTTCGGGTGAAGGCGAACCTCGAGAAAACGTCACGTGACGTCTAGAAATTCCAACAAGCGGATCGATGAACGTCAAAAATTTACATTTTTTATCCGTTCCTGCCGACTTTATAAAAGCCGCTCGCTCTCATGTCTTACGATAAGATCCCTCTAAATACCCTTCGCAAAGACTTTTGAGCAAAAAAACTGCCTTAAAAACAATTTTCGATCCAAAAAATCGATTTTTGTCGACCCGTGTTTTGCTGCTATTACCACAGTAACGTCAAACCCGAAACGCCCCCTGCCGGACATTCGTAACAACAGTAACAGATAGCAGATAACCTAAAATGTATCCTAAAATGTCCATATTGCGAATGTGGACAGGTGGGAAGCCTTAACCACATATTTCTAGAATGCCCAATAACTAAAATCGAAAATTTTGACATATAAACAGAGCTAGTGCTGTCCTAATCCTAATTTTCGTGATTGATTACCCTATCTGTCTTCCGACCCCAAGTTAAACAGAGACAGAGAGAGAGAGAGAGAGAACGGTTTTTTTCATCATTTTCGGAAAACTACAATAACGACCGGTACTTAAGGAAGGCAACCACCGCCGAACGCTATTTCCCGCGTATAGTAGTACCTAGGCGTCGTAAACTCTACGTTGTGACGTATGCGGTTCCGCATTTGGCCGTGAGGGGGCGTCTAGATTGATGCGTCCGAGACGAGACGCGAAGTTTCCGCGTCAGATTTATCAGCGCTATCTTTGATTTATAGCCGCAAGTTAGGCAACGAAAACAAATAAAAAAAAATATCCCTAACCCGGTGTTGGTGGAGAGAAGGATGGACGGAAAAAAGACGGATAGAGAGAGAAAGAAAGTCGCCTTTCCGGATTTTCGGGGGCGGGGGTGACAGCGGTAATTGTCGACGACTAGACTATGGGGGAATTAATGTTTAGGTCGTGCGCTGGAAATGGTGAAATAAATCGGTGTCGATTAGCAGTGTTGATTTGTGATGTAAAAAAATGCAATAATGAGTACAGTTCTGTATGAAAGGAACTGTCACTGTCAGTTAACAACTATTGTGGTTGCTAACGTTAGTAATTTTGATACAGACTTGGACAGAATGACATAATATACAACATCCATTAAAGAATTATTCAATAACTTGTGATTATACAAAACAAATAACAAACTTACTATAAATTATAACCACAAACGTCAAAGCAAACGAACAAGCGGTAACTCTTTTGACACACGCAGTCAATTTGCCGGCAAACACACACGCACGTGACCTAGCAACGGCGCGGTCTACGATACAAACAAAAGCAAGAGCCGACCGCGCACGGGCTGTCAAAGCGCAAAGCAGCTAGGGTCGCGTCCGCTCTAATATCAAAATTTCGACCGATTATCGACACCGAATCGAGTGATTAGTGCTACCAATGTGCCACCGGGAACATGGACCGACATTTTTCAGTAATTTCCACTGACGATCGAGCACCGGTAAGTTTATTTTTGTGCATGAATCACCGCGATTGTTGCGAACACGAAATGTATACGGACGCCATGTTTGAAAATTTGACGTTTCTCGTTGTGTGTGTGTTTTGTGGAAACAAGCGGTAACTCTTTTGACACACGCAGTCAATTTGCCGGCAAACACACACGCACGTGACCTAGCAACGCCGCGATCCACGATACAAACAAAAACAAGAGCCGACCGCGCACGGGCTGTCAAAGCGCAAAGCAGCTCGGGTCGCGTCCGCTCTAATATCAAAATTTCGACCGATTATCGACACCGAATCGAGTGATTAGTGCTAACAATGTGCCACCGGGAACATGGACCGACATTTTTCAGTAATTTCCACTGACGATCGAGCACCGGTAAGTTTATTTTTGTGCATGAATCACCGCGATTGTTGCAAACACGAAATGTATACGGACGCCATGTTTGAAAATTTGACGTTTCTCGTTGTGTGTGTGTTTTGTGGAAACAAGCGGTAACTCTTTTGACACACGCAGTCAATTTGCCGGCAAACACACACGCACGTGACCTAGCAACGGCGCGGTCTACGATACAAACAAAAACAAGAGCCGACCGCGCACGGGCTGTCAAAGCGCAAAGCCCCTCGGGTCGCGTCCGCTCTAATATCAAAATTTCGACCGATTATCGACACCGAATCGAGTGATTAGTGCTAACAATGTGCCACCGGGAATATGGACCGACATTTTTCAGTAATTTCCACTGACGATCGAGCACCGGTAAGTTTATTTTTGTACATGAATCACTGCGATTGTTGCGAACACAAAATGTATACAGACGCCATGTTTGAAAATTTGACGTTTCTCGTTGTGTGTGTGTTTTGTGGAAACAAGCGGTAACTCTTTTGACACACGCAGTCAATTTGCCGGCAAACACACACGGACGTGACCTAGCAACGGCGCGGTCTACGATACAAACAAAAACAAGAGCCGACCGCGCACGGGCTGTCAAAGCGCAAAGCCCCTCGGGTCGCGTCCGCTCTAATATCAAAATTTCGACCGATTATCGACACCGAATCGAGTGATTAGTGCTACCAATGTGCCACCGGGAACATGGACCGACATTTTTCAGTAATTTCCACTGACTATCGAGCACCGGTAAGTTTATTTTTGTGCATGAATCACCGTGATTGTTGCAAACACGAAATGTATACGGACGCCATGTTTGAAAATTTGACGTTTCTCGTTGTGTGTGTGTGTGTTTTGTGGAATATTTTAGCGTTTGTGTGGTAAAGTCCGGTTATTATTGAGTTGTTTGTGTGTATTTTCGAGGGAATTTTTGTATAAATTAACAGAAAAAAAATAATTACAAAAAAAGCTCAGAATATATTTTTTTAACGATTGAGAACGTCTTATTCCAGGACGATATCAATCACCCTTAATCTGTTATCCACAGACCAACCCTCGAGCACGCACAATCACCACTCTGGCCTCGATCACAGATATAGCGCCGATAAAAAAAAAATAGTAGGTTGTCGTATCTAAGAAACTTGTCGATGCGTGTCGTGAGTGCGAAAAAAAATCCGCTAGAGGCGCAACGGTCGTAAAACATTAGGACGTCGCCGGTTGTAACAGGAAATCGCGCACGTCGTATCCAGTAAAAGACATGACGCGTGAAATGATGTCTGAGCCTATATCAGATCTGACGAAAGGGCGCGAGAGAAAAGGCGAAAGAAATTGTTGATGGGAAGGGGTTAGAAAAGCCATCGTTGATATTTTTGTGGATTGGACGTTAGGGCTGTAATGCTTGCCATCATCTTGTCGATGGAATGACCCTGTTGACGTTTCGCTCACCCTTGAGGGGGATGGGGTTGCTGTGAGTTATTTGACGGCGAAAATGGCGGAATGGGTTAGTTTGTGTTATATATGTGTTTTTTACTTTTCGACTATAATATCCTAGAAGGAAAGTATTGTAATCGACGGAAATAAGCAACATCCAATTTCAGCGTCCTATTATTATTTCAGATGCACCGTAAGCGTCGCATTTAATGGGCAAATGTAACCGTGGACTATGTCTCCGGTAGCCCAACGGTGTCATGGACGTAATACGCTCGTTTTGTCGACAAAATAGCCCGATTAATTTTAGGTTAGCCAGGCTAACTGCGACCGTAGGGTTAACTTCATCCCCCACCGCGTTCCATCGGACTTAGATTTGATGAACAGTCGCGCTTTTACCCCTACTAAACCGAGATCCACCCCCCCAAAACTGAGATTCACCCCCCCCCCCCCAAATAGAGAGAGATTCAATCCCCGAAACGGAGATTCGCCCCCCTAAAATCCCGAAGCCATGGGCCGCCACTGAGATATTACGGTAAATCGACGATTAGTAGAATGAACACACACAGCCCCCGTCCGATCGACCACCTTTAAGCGATATCCCACCTCTAAAATTAATGCTACCCCGGAAGATTTAATATAGATCTGCTAGCGAGATATTGGGGTGGCGGATTTCTTACTGTAATCAATTTTGTGGGGGGTATTAATAACTTCCATGGTCGTTTTGTTGCAAGGTTTTAAGGTGAAAGGGTGAAGTAAGGAAATAAACTTTGCCAACAAGATTTTTTTTGTTCGTACACATGTAGGAGGTCAAAATGGCGGGAACAGCCACGACTCCCTAACATGGTAGCATTTTGGCCGAGCGCGGTCTAAGGCTTTAATTACTGATCAAAATTCTAATTCATCAAATCTCTTCCAATTTATTCGAAGGCAAAACTAACTGGGTTCTTTTTCTTGAACCTTATGAACACATTTTCTGACTACTAACTGACGCGTTTAAGTATTTAACATTTAATAAGGGCTGATAAAGCAAGACTACTCAAATGAAACGAAACACTTATCAAAACAATAACATCTATTAACAATAATAATCAACAATCCCGTTTGATAGGTTACATAGAAAAATGAATGAAGCTTTGAACATATTGACGTTTAAATTAAACCTAGGAGTTGATTTAGACAGACACACTTTTAGCAGAAATATGAATAATTTAATTTACAATGAAATGCGAGACGAGTTGAAAAGACTTACCAGGGATAAACTTAAGCGCCTAAGAACGCTCCACAAAAACGTGTACTTTACATGACACTGGTTGAAATGAGAAGAGACAAAGATCTGTTCGTTTGCATCCCTTGACCCCAAAGGAAGCCGGAAGCATTTCTTCTTAGCCAATGGCAACACATCAAATTTAAACTTATAAACACGCGGTCAAATCCTAAACCAGATGTTCAACTCAACACCAAAATCTTCGATATTCTCGAACATTCTACCCCGTCTACATCGCGCTCAATTTGATCACATCCTAACAAATAAATAATGGGTTTCCGACCCATTACACACAGAGGGACCTCTATCCATTCCAAACACGTGACGAATGCATAATTTGAGTAAATTTCAAATACAATACAGCTTAAGGCTACATAATAGATTATCCCATATTATCTTTTAAAGTTAACATACATTTTTCCCTTAAATTTATGTCCAAAATATAATGAATAAAAAACTTTTCCGGGCATAATCCAGCTAAATTGTCCCTTTTTTTTTCATTAGCCGTACGCTCACCCCCCACCAATAAATTTTTAAACGCGCACTGTTGCAACTCGGGGGGTGGTATTCCTTCCTGGAGGGGGTGGGAGCCACCCGCTTTAGAAATTCTTAAGTACACTTTCCGGTAGAGGCGTTGTCGTCGTCCGTACTAACAGTTCTTATTTTGCTCGGCACCCCCGCTCTAGCAGCAAAGAGGGTAAGTGAGTAAGGGTAGGTATACTACCACCCTCGCTAAAGTACCTCTAAAACAAAAGATAGCGCGCGGCGGTAATTTTTAAAAGTTTGCCCATTAAAACTAAAAACTCGAGACCGATTGTTTTATACACTCGTTCGCTGTCGCGCTTTAAAAGGAAAGAAGGGATGCAAATTTTTACACGACCCCGATAGCAAGTAGCGGATATTTTTTGGTCACGGTACGCTGTTTACCTGCCGCTGGTGGCTACTACCAGCAAGCCTCAGTTCAAACTACAAGGTTAACTATTTCTGGTGCATTTTATATGTCACCAGGTAGGTACATACAACAGTGAGACAATGTATTGTCCTTTGTCGGGTGAAGGCGTCGCAACCATAAAATATTTCATCTATAGTACCAATTTGTGGGGTTTTATTGACTACCTGCCTTGAACTTAACTGCATACATTTTAAAATTCGAACTCGATATTGCCCAGTTGTGTCCAATATCAAAGTACCTACAAAATATTGGAAAATAAAAGATTTTCCAATAATTTAATAAATTTTTTTATTTCCTTTTTTTCTCTCTGTCGATATAAAAAAAAAACAATACTGATTACCAACTGGTATTTACCACCAAAATAACCGTTAAATTATTCATTAGATTTGAGGGATTCCAACCCCGAAACCGCAATTGGGTTGGGGACGCTGCAGTCGGAAATAAATTTAAATTAAATCGATTTATTTGCAAAAACAAAAAAAGTATGAAATACGCACGCACGTTGCGGTGTTCTGGTTTTAACAAACATATAATATTTATAAGACCCTAATGGATGCATCTATAAGCAATTCATACACCAATAATACGTGTTTATTTTCAATTTTGTAATATATATTTCGTTAAATAGCAGCTGAGGTCTCATTTCAAAAAACGCCCTTCCATTCTGCAGATCAAATTTATAATCGAAATTATGTAACCGCAAAACTAGACCATCTCCAAATTCGAATTTCGACCCTCTTTGGGCGGGCGGGGGAGGGGCGTTCCGTCCCGCTTTGGGGGTCTGCGGTTTTCACTAAAGGGTAGTTGTATTCCTAATTCAATGCTCCCCGCCCCGAGACAGGGTGCGCCTATGACCGCATAACAAAACATATTTAGTTTGCCGATTCGGCCTTCTTGTAAATGCTACCGCACCACCGCTACGCCATCTAGCGCTTCGCCCCGCGATAATCCGCAAAACACAACAGGGGTCCGCCAGCAAAACCCTGCGGTACAAGCTGACCTTTACGCCGGCCGTCAAGTTTCCTTACGCATTGAATTTCGTTATTAATGGAGTGAATTTCTTGTTTTGCAGGTATGTCTTGGCCCTTTGTTTGGACCGACTTCTCAATTTCTCGCGTCTGTCGCTTGTAAGTAAAAAATTTGATTTTTTTTTACGAAAAATTAATCGTGTTTCAATTTATCGGACCCAAAAAAAGCGGGGGAAATATTGGAAATGGGTCCTGCGTGACATTTGCTAGATGATGTAGAGAGTTTTGCTTGTTTTTATTTTATTTTTTTATTGGGGCGGTGAATTCGCTTGTCAAAGCTGTGGGGGACGAATTATTCATATTGGCGTGCGGTCGTGCGAAAAATTACCGCGCAATAGTGCGGTTTGTGCCGCGGTTGCCGCTGTTTGGTTAATTAAATTTTTGACATATTTCCAACTGGTGAACGCAGGACGCGAACGCATCGATCGAAAATAGTGACCATACTGACGCACGGAGAGGGGAAAAAATTGAATGACACAAATTTGCTTCAAGTCGAAGAAAGATCCATGTTAAATAGTGGTCAGACAAAGTTTTGGTTGCCGGGAAGAAAATATTTCTTCGATAAGATTTATTAAATTCAAACTTATCGTATTTGTAAGAAGGTTAATTAATTTAAATTTAATAACATAATATTTCTGAAAGAAACGAACATTTTCTTTCAAGAACTCTACAGCTTATATAAGCTCAAACTAAGCGAACGTGTGACTGGAGACGTCAGCGCCATCTCCCAGCCAGTAGATAAAGCAACAATTTTTAATGAAACCGCACGATTTTTTGATTCAAACACATAATCTTTAAATAAAACTCAAATCAGCCTATGCAGCTAATTTTTTTTTAAATTTAAAAATACTTATTTCTTTTAAACATAATATGTTATTTCCTTGATAGAAATATGCGCAAAGAAATACATTTATTTGATTTTCCATGTTTATAGATCAAAGTAAATATAAAATAATATCCGGTAGATAGAAATTTTAGGTTAGAACTCTTATATCTGCGCTGATGATGCTAGAACGGGGTGAAATAACAAAGGGGTGCGATGTCAAAGCTTATCGAATAAGCCGTAATGCGATTTCAACCCTTTTACTGTCTCAAAGGTAGTCGAAAATGCAATTGTAACCTCTCCCCGTGGCCCTGGCTGAACAATTTCGACGAGATATCGTCAATTCTTGTCCAGAAACGAAAATATCGTGTCAATAAATAGAATCGTCAATATACGATGCATGTAGACCAAGATATATGGAACTAATGTTGGTTTAAAAATATTTTATCTATTCTGGTTTTATGTTACTTCGTTATTTAGTTTATTTGCCCGACATTATAACAAATATTGGGAATTAGCTTTGTGTTTAGTTTTATTGATAAAGATTTGTTTGATTCAAACAGATAATCTTTTCACTCAAATCTATGTATTTCTCTTCCAAATAATTTCAAATAGAATATTTATACACAAAGCTACTGTGTATATGTCAAAATTTTTTTTAGTTATTGGGCATTCTAGAAATATGTGGTTAAGGCTTCCCACCTGTCCACATTCGCAATATGGACATTTTAGGATACATTTTAGGTTATCTGCTATCTGTTACTGTTGTTACGAATGTCCGGCAGGGGGCGTTTCGGGTTTGACGTTACTGTGGTAATAGCAGCAAAACACGGGTCGACAAAAATCGATTTTTTGGATCGAAAATTGTTTTTAAGGCCGTTTTTTGCTCAAAACTCTTTGCGAAGGGTATTTAGAGGGATCTTATCGTAAGATATGAGAGCGAGCGGCTTTTATAAGGTCGGCAGGAACGGATAAAAAATGTAAATTTTTGACGATCATCGATCAGCTTGTCGGAATTTCTAAACGTCACGTGACATTTTCTCGAGGTTGGCCTTCACCCGTAGAGGTGCAAAAACGTGATTTTTTTTCAAAATTGACGCATTTAATTTACAAAATATCGCGCAGTCCACGCGGAATCGTGTCCTTTTTTCAATTCGAGCGTCAAAAATAATATCGAAATGCCCAATTTTGCAGCTGCTCGATCGCAAATGTCGGCGAAAATGGGCGATTCCGCTGAACGCGCCCTACACTTGAAAGTTCGTAATTAGTGTTGGTAGATATTTACCGATCTTTATCTCAAATAAACCCAGATTTATTTGGGAAGTAGAAAATGGCTATTTCGATATTATTTTTAGTACTTAATGACACACAAACTGGAAAACAAGCGGTCTCTAACGAACACCTATATCTCGGTTATATATACGTCCCGACAGGAATGTGCCACAAATAATCAAGTGTTCACTTGTTTATAAAGTCCCTCCCCTAAATTAGATTCACTTGTTCGCTAGTGTGGAACGCCATTACGTCAAGACAAGCGAAAATTCCCCAGTTTATAATCACACGTTGACAGTTTACCTAATGTTATTGCACCAAACACCCAAAATCAATACGTCAGCGGTACGAAAGTTTTGTGAATGATGGCGCAGTCAAAAAAATTTTTTCGACTGCGCCATGTTACTTGGTGGGATAACGGTAGGGTGGAGATTTTTCTTTATTAAGAACTGAAGATGCCTGATGACAATAGCCGTCTGGGTTATTGGGAAAACTTTACTCGCGACGGCGGCGGCGGCGGCGGCGTCCGATTGAAAAAGTCGGGTTAATTTGGTGCGCTCTTCTGCGGATAGCAGGTCTCTTTTTAATTTTAATTTCGGCCGAACTTGTTCCGATCTTGTTATTGGGAGATATTTGCTCTTGCGGCGCGGCCTGCGTCGGGATTGCTTGATGCCTCAAGATGGCTCTTTTTACCGATTTTCTGACTTTTCCCGTGTGGAAAACTTTCCGGCGAGAACACATATTGACCATCGGGACGCGGGGCGCAATTTTCTATTTTCTATTTTTCCCCGGGCGGAACTTGCGACCTGCAGAAACTAATTTCGAAGCAAAAATCGAAAGAGTTGGTAGAATTTGATGAAATTTTATTTCGAAGGGTGTAATGACCAGCTCACTTCAAGAATGAATATGGTTTTTGAATACCAGTTACCGTGAAAATAAATATTGTAGACACTTCGACGTTTATTCGATTTTGTGTTGTTAGTTAAACTTATATATTAAATATCTAAATCTAAATTTTAAAGATAGTTAAAACAAATACTTGCTCCTTGTTTGGTACAGAATAACAACAGAAATTCTTACTATTACACGCATTTTATATTTAATTTTAAATAATAGTACTATAAAACACATTCAAAAACAAATATTTTTAATCCTCATCGTCGGATGATAAATCTTCGTCACTAATTAAATCGAACTGATCGAGTAAAGGAAAAGGGATATCGCTTTCCAAAATATCTGGCGTTCAACATACCACAGTATGTGGGAATTGTATGTATGGATCTGGCCGTACCAATAATATTTGAATTAGATCCCTATTACAATGTTTTCTTGATGTTTTTCTGGTATGACTTGAACGGTGCGTTCGAATTTCTTTGTGGGCAGTTTCTAAGGCCTCTGAAGGAAATAAAATTCCTATATGTAAGTAAAAGGAAGAAAGTATCGAATAAATCACCATGAGTGAGTTTGACACGTGACTCTAAAAATAATAATTTCATTACTGTCTGGACATTTCTGCAGAAATTATTTATGTGCACAAGTAGTTGTTTTGTAAAAATGTTGATTGTAGATTATTTCTTTCATGGGAAAGAAGCAAGTTTTCGACAACAAAAACATAAAAAAGACTAGTTTATTTTCCATAAATAAACTTATTTACGTATTTTTAATGTAGAATATTTTAAATTTTAAACATAAAAGATTTTTCGTTCGAAAACGCTGGTTTATCCCCACTTACAGAACACGGGGTTTTGATGGCGTGATTTGCTTGGTAAAGTACGGTTATTTCCCGTTTTCTACGTGCGTAATTTCCGCTAACAGCCACCCTTTAAACCCGACTGTTTTCAACCCCGTTCATCCCCTCTGAATTTCAACTAATCTCCTAAGCCATCGTTACATACTAAAGACTACACTTATCACAAGTGTTCGCTTGGAAGACCTTCTATATTTGCCTTACATAACTTGAAACTGAAAGTGGATTTATTCTAACAGGTCTAGATTTACAGATGCAGCGATACTTAAAAAAAAAACTGAGAAAACTGCAACAAAATCACCTAAAATACGATTATTTTATTCTTGTATACAATCGAAATGGTAACAAATGAGTTTAGCATGCAACCCCTCTTTTAACACTTATAAAATCATGTACTATTGAATATTTAATATATTTGGGTGGCAAATGATGAGAAATAATAATACCTACTTATTTCTTTGATAACTCTGCTCAGTACCGGTTGGCTTACAGATAAAGAAATATCTTGTCATGTGCTGGTTTGGTAACAGCCCACAGTAAATACATATATAAATTTACAAGAAACCTTTTGGGTGGAGTGGAATTTTTGTTCTTTCGGTACTGCCTTTGAACAAACTCTCCCATTTCTTCTATTAGATCTATCACGAGATCTTTCGACGGTCTGTACTGTTTCATAAAGAAGTCTGAAACTTCGAATGGGGAATAATCTTGTAAATTTCCCTAAAAAATACTTTTTTTCTCCTACAGATTTAATCGTAAAAAATAGAAATATTTAATTGAAGTCATACTTAATTTTCACATCGTTAATTGCATTTACTGCATTAAAATGCGACATCTCGTCCAACAGATCCATTGCGATGACAAGTGGAAAATATTTTGGAACTGTCACATCCACAGTTGTTACTCATCAATTCAGTTACTAAATATTTTAAACACTTGGTGACTAAAAGGTACATATAGAATACATATTTCTCCGCAAAGTTGTTATTTACGAACTGAAAGTGTCATTTAATAACTGTCAGATTGACAGTTGTTACATATCCACTCAGTTGTAAAATATTCTAAACACTCTTGTCTACTAACTAAAAGGCACATACAGAATACCAAACATCCGAAGAGTTCTTATTCAGGAACTGTCACTGTCAGTTAACAACTTCTGTGGTTGCTAACGTTAGTAACTTTTGGACAGAATGTTTATAAATTGTTTATAAATTGATTTTTTTGGGCTTGCATGAAAACTTAAACTGTAATATATTCTGTGATAATGGAGCGATTTTTGATAGGGCTATAGCCAGCCGACGAGCACACTTAAGTTATTTTAAACGAGCCTGAAAATAGGCAGCAAGCTTGAAGAGCGGACGAAGCCGTTTTCCCATCAATCACGCTAAATGAACGCCGTCAAGAGCCACTAAACTGGCCCTCGACGGAACCGCCAACACAAAACGTTCATCCCCACTTCCGGACCAAACCCTTAACACCCCGAAATCACCCCAACAACCCCTCTCGGACAGCTTGTAAACTAGACATCTTTTTTTTACCGATTTCAAAGAAAATATTTCGCGAATTTTTACGAATTAAACTAAAATAATTCAAGTAAAATAGACCAAAGATCAACAATAAACCAAATTGAACATTCGCCCTTAAGTACTAGACTAATTCCACCCGGGAAAACTCTACGAAAAACTCTTTAAGAAGGAAAACTTTCCCGAATAAATCCATCCCTGTGCTATAAAAGTAATTGCGCCCTTAAAAGTGCCCAAGAAGGGTTGTGAGAGGAGAAGTTTCGGCTGTAAAAAAGGGGGTTGCGGATGCACCAATTCGGATGGGTGACACTTGGCGACACCTGCCGGCCACCTCGTAAAAACGACGCGCACTTTCGACTTCCGAGTGGAAACCTCTTCGCTATATGAGCCAAGTTTTAATAGTTGTTCCTCCCACCCCCATTTTCCAAACCCTTAGACTTTAACGGCTCTAGGGTCGAAGTCGTTATAATAACACCATTTCTCTTACCTGCCTTGAGCATTGAGGGTGAAAAATATTTGTTATACCCACCTGTCGTTGCGTCGTTTTATCGTGAAAGAAAAAGAGTATTTTTTATTTATTTATTTTTTATTTATTTATTTTTTATTTAAATAGAAGCAAGTTTAGTTTCACAGACAAGCAGATGAGAAGGATTCAGTTTTAGTCCCTTTTTATAAGAGAACTTAAACATAAAGTTGTCCCCTTGTGCAATTCAATTCATTTGAGACGATGAGGTATTTCTCGTAGGATGGGGGGAGCGAAGGCAGTCGAATTTCTCATTAGTGACTCGCAAAAGTTATTAAAAGTTCCATCCATCCGTGTTTGAACGCTTGCTTTCCCGAAAAAGTAAATAAAACTTGTATTATTATTAGAACCGGCGACTCCACCAAAGTGGCAAATCATCTTTTTCCCCTAAAAAAGAACGACATAGAACAGTATATCCCTAGTTTCACGCATCCCTTACCGCTGCGGCAACCAAAACTACCCTTAAACTACCCACCAAATCGACACGGAATTTTTCAAATTCTCTTTACGAAGAATGTATCGCTCGTATAATGTCAACTATCTCAAATATTCTTGCGTCGAATATTCTCTCGATCGCTGAGGATGGTATGCATGCATCAACCTATGATTCGATTTTGCCTGCGAGAGGGAAAGATTGTGCCTGCAGCAGCAGTGGTAGCAGGGAAGAGGGTGGGCTGGTTTCTGCAAGTTTCGGGACAGAGTAAACCGCGCGTCTTGTTAAATCGACCGTGAAGACGTTCTTGCGCGAATTTTCCCGAATAAATTGATGTTTACGGGGATTGCCTTTGGCATTTTGGCGCCGGGGGTTGGAGGGGTTACGGGGGTGTTGATATCACGAGAGACTAGGGGAGTATTTCACTGTTCCTTAAGACGGTATTCTCCAGTCGAACGGTATACGTTTGTGTAACATATTGTAGTATGTCTACGTTATATAGGGTGTTCCAAATTTGCTGTTACAACGATTTCCCTGTAGGATAGCTAGCCAGAAAGTAATTAATGTAGTAATTTGGTAAGTTAGATTTAGTTAGAATACACCCTGTTTAGTTGTAAATCAGGGTTGGAATTAAATTGATTTTATCTGTGCCTGCTATTTAGTCCGTTGTCCCTATTATGTCGGGCTGGAATTTCAGGAATTCCACGGAATGTAGCGGTAGGATACAATATCCACACGTAGGGTTGCGCCCTAATAGTCCGGCTAACGACCCTTCTCACATATTTGCGCCCCAACTCGGTCAGTCTACCAACTTAATTACTAAACTTTCTATAAATGACTATAGTACCCTAATATGTTTATCCAATCGTTCTTGTGTATGTACGTTATTTTATTAAATAGCCTATGTTAATACTAACAATGAAATAAACAAAACGTCAATGAAACAATTTATTAAAGATAAGAAAAAAAATAACTGTCACAAAATTAAGGTTTGGGACATTACCGAAATCATATATAATGGTCATTTAATATTGAGATATTTGTACAGAAATTCTAATATTTGTGTGAACTACATGTAACACTACATTCACGCACAAGACGTTTAGTTTGGGCAAACTTTACATTGATTTTTGACAGAAGAGATTCCCTACAACATCAAAATACATCTCTTCTTCCTGGAAATATAGATGTTAGAATAAAAAATTTAACACTGGGATTTGGGGGTGTCAGGGATTATGTACTGCCAAGGGGCGAGGATGAGAAATTCGTCGCTGTTAGATAAAAAAATTTCCGGGACATCAATCACACACGCAAGGGTGAACATCCCTCATTATAATGTGCCTTATATATCACGTATTGTCGTAACGATTACATAAAGACGCATATACATATAAGCTCTGATATGGGGGAATCGAAATCTAGTCTCTTCTTGCCCGTTTAACACGTTTACTAGAAGTAAAAATAAGGGAGGGGAATGGCGCACACAAAGCAGCTTATGTACTTATATGTATGTACAGGGTTGGGCAACTAAATGGGAGTAATATACACAGCGTATATGATCAATTCTATCGAATAGTGTTAGACATAAAAGTTGTTGAATATCAGTCTTTGTTGATAATCAGTCCAATGCTGCATGAAAGTTACTATTCAGTTGCTTTAGAAAAAGTGAAGTTGTTAAACGTTAAGTTTTAGTAACTTTGATAGTAATTTGACTACATTTGCCAATTCTGTTTGTGTAAATTATTCGAACGGTACTATTTTTTATTTTGACAAGTGTTATCAGCAAAGTTTTTAAATTCCGACCTGCGGGTATCTCGATCTCTATTTTTTTTTTGCTTGAATGTGATTGAAATCGGTGTTGCAATCGGCATTACATTAGGGAAGTTCGACTTGTCCATAAACCTAAAATACGATTATGTTATTCTTGCATACAATCAAAATGGTAACAAATGAGTTTAGGATGCAAACCCTCTTTTAACACTTATAAAATTATGTACTGTTGAATATTTAAAATATCTGGGCAGCAAATGATGAGAAATAGTAATATCTACTTATTTCTTTGATAAGTCTGCTCACTACCGGTTGGCTTACAGACAAAGAAATATCTTGTCCTATGCTGGTTTGGTAACAGCCCACAGTAAATACATATATAAATGTACAAGAAACCTTTTGGGTGGAGTGGAATTTTTGTTTTTTGGGTACTGCCTTGAACAAACTCTCCCATTTCTTTTATTAGATTTATCACGAGATCTTTCGACAGTCTGTATTGTTTCATTAAGAAGTCTGAAACTTCGAATGGGGGAATAAATTTCCCTAAAAAATACTTCTTTTTCTCCTACAGTTATAATTGTAAAAAAATAGAAATATTTAAATGAAGTCATACTTAATTTTCACATCGTTAATTGCATTTATTGCATTAAAATTTGACATCACATCTAACAGATCCATTGCGATGACGAGTGGAAAATATTTTGGAACTGTCACATCCACAGTTGTTACTTATTAACTCAGTTACTAAATATTTTAAACACCTGGTTACCAAAAGGTACATACAGAATACATATTTTTCCGCAAAGTTGTTATTTAAGAACTCAAAGTGTCATTTAATAACTGCCAGATTAACAGTTGTTACATATCCACTCAGTTGTAAACTATTCGAAACACTCTGTCTACTAACTAAAAGGCACATACAGAATACCAAACATCGGAAACGTTCTTATTCAGGAACTGTCACTGTCAGTTAACAACTTTTGTGGTCGCTAACGTTAGTTAGTAACTTTGATACAGATTTTGATAGAATATTATGTTATTAAATTTAAATTAATTAAAGTTCATACAAATACGATAACTGTAGTGTCAGCCATTGTTTATCATCAGTTTTTCTCTGACTTGAAACAAATTCGTTTCATTCAATTTTTTTTTTCAAGAAAAATACAAACAATCAATTTTCCATAACGAGAGAAGTCGAAGGCACATCGTAGTTCATTTCCGCTTTCGTTCCCTATCTGCCGGTAGCAGAAACCTCGTGGCATCACGGTTTTCCGCAGCGGATTTTCCGCTCGACGCCCTTTCGGCCTTTCAACCAGCGAGCGAGCGTTCTCCACGCCGCCGCCGCCGGGAAAATGTGAAAACCGATCGCTAGAAATTACTCGGTTAATTCGGCACGCGCCCAATCGCCCGTGTAACAGATAAATTGCTCGTTACGCATCGCACCACCCTATATAGGTGGCGCTCGCGTACGTACGCGATGTCACCCCACTCGTTGCACCACGCCGTGAAATTGGTGCCAATTTCAATTATCTGATAGCGCAATATGAGAGAGGGAGGAAACGAGAGTCTAAAAAAGGAAATATAGCATATATTAGGTGTCCATGGCTTTTCCAGATCTCCAATTCGAAATACAAAATAACAGCAGTAAGTAAATACACACTATATATATATCAGAAAAAGATACGACACAAAATGCGACACAAAATCTCGCGTGTACTTGAGAATCTCTTAGAGGCAATTAATCTTAAACAGTGGTCGTCCGCAGAACGGTTTTTGCCACCCCTGTAGAACGGCGGAAGTCGTAAATAACCGGACGAGACGCGGACGTAAGACTGTTTTTAGTTTCGTGTTAAAACCACCTCGCGGTGGTGGCGATGCTCTGTACAAATTTTCCAACAAACCGCTCGCTGGCTGATGTGCTATGCTTTGGCTATAAACTATACGTAAAAACTTTGGAACTTGTGCGTGAAAAACCTCAAAAAAAAAACATGGTACTTAGACCCTTTTGATTTACAACTCATCAAAATCCTTCAGTTTGAATCTCATTTCGGGGTGCAATTTCGCACACACCCCATACATTTAATGCACTAAACATGTTTGCTGCACAAACTGTGCAAAGTCCTCTCGAATCCATTGTCGCTGCAGATCCATAGTCGTAATATAGACAAAGATCTGTCACTCTGGAGGCTTGAGATCGCGCTGCGACGCTTTCAGTTGAAGGAGACGGCGTCCGTCGCGACGCCGACCGACGCCGCCTCTGCCTCGAGACGAGACGTATTTCACAGTTAATTTGTCTTGTCGAGCTACGAATTTCCGAGTTTTCCCCGCATAGCCGGCGTTCTACGCTGAAATTGGCCTAGGATCTGCTGTATATTGCTGGATGTCTTCGCTTTCCTCTAGTTTAAGGGTTCAGGGTGTGCTGAAAGTTGGAATAAAATTGGAAATTTTTCACTTGGATGTATGTGGAAGCGTCGACGTTTTGGTGGAGAGGGGTTGGGGGGAAGTTTTACTTTGGAAAAAAGGATACTTCCGAGTACCTAACACATAATGCCAAGTGGTAGAATGAGAGTAAATTGGTTGACACCTAATATATGCTGTATTTCTGGTTAGATCGAACATTTAAAGTGTATGAAAGGGACACAAAAAAGAAAATGCCGATTATTCTACCATCGATTGCAACACTTCTCTTCTTCTATTATAACCAGTGGTGTTCCTTCTCCATCCAGAAAAATCCCCACCCCCAACAAAAGTGTTACGGCGACATCCCTTCACGAATATGATTTCCGACTTCTTTCAATGACCGCCGCCGGTTCACACACAATGCGCCCATTGTGCGCCACCCCCTTAACGGGGGGTGGGTATGGTTGCGGGTGTTCTGGGGGTTGGTTGGTAACGGTTTTCACGGTCTGCGAACCTTTGCACCCATCTAGCCGGTAGAAGGACGGCTAGATGCCCTTCCGACCTACTAAAAGCCCGTCGGCAATTTCCCTTTTCCACCCCTGTACGCTCGCGCGCACCCCACTGAAAGGGTTGCGACTTTGCGAGGCCCTCGCGGTGCCGTAGCAGCGGGTTTTATTGGATTTTTCTTTTCTTCAGCACGCGTGGGTGATCTGCTTTACCCAAACCGCCCACCCACCCACACGCAGTTTAGGATTTTCTCCCTGAAAGATATTACGGATGTATGTATGTATTTCTTTCAGTTTTTATACAGGCTGGATTGTGTATAGTAATCGATGGAAAAAATCGGGATTTCAGCGTTTTGGGGTCCCCTGAATCCATTGCAATCGAATCAACGGAATGGTTTGGTCTTTCTAATGTTTAGTGCGTATCATTATTAGAACACCCTTTTTTGTCGTAGTATTTCTCGTTAAGCCCCAAAAAAAGCCTTTACCGGAATATATACCTCGGACGTAAAATTGATTCTTTTATTTCGTTTATTTTTCCGCGGTGGCGGAGCGAACGCTTGTGCTGCCACCTAGCTACCACCATACCACCATACCAAGTGGGCTACCTACCTAGCACGCCGTATAAAACACGGTAAAAACGTGCGGGGGCGCTTGCCAGGCGCCCCCCCAATGATTTAGTATCGGTGGTAGTATTATAGGGGGCCGTACGCTACCGCTAGCCCGCCACCGCTAGCGCCGCCTCGCGGTCGACCACCGCAGCGCAATAAACGTAAATTCCAATTGAGAACTACCGGGCACTTTATTTCAAACCGGCAAAAATGCATCGAGCAAAGTAACCAACCAACCAACCAACGATTCAATAACACAATCCGTGTTTCATTTCGCAACTATGATTTATAGTTTATCCGCGAATTTAGAAATGTTGAAGAAAAATTGAAAGAGTTTTAGTAGGATTTGATAAGATTTTATTTCTAAGGGTGTAACGACAAGCCGACCACAAAAATGAGTTTTTGAATACTAGTTAACAATTTTGTGTTGTTAGTTAAACTTAATTTTAAATAATAGTACCATAAAACACATATTTTTAATCCTCATCATCGGATGATAAATCTTCGTCACTAAAATCGAACTGATCGGGTAAAGTAAAAGGGATATCGCCCTCTACAGTCGCTTAGAGAGTTTATAAATGTGTAAACAATGTGTCAATGTAGTTGGAAAGTTGGGTGGAGGCCACACCGGATATCTTAATCCAGCATTCGAAAATTCACCGTAAAAACCTATCAGATTAATCTTTCAAACATTAAACGGCGATGAAATCGGCCGCTAATGGACCGTAATAGCGCAGTGCGCCCTCTGGCGGGCGTCAGACTCGCGCCATATTCCGCGAACATAAAATTTCGACCGTTTATAGCGCGCGAATATTACGACGCGATGCTTAACTGGCTGATATACAGTTCAAAATTGATATTTATTACCCGTCCTGTACCGCGACGACCCCAAAAAATAATTTAGAAGTGGAGTGAACCAGTTACAGGGACTTTTCGAATGCTGGATTAAGATATCCGGTGTGGCCTCCACCCAACTTTCCAACTACATTGACACATTGTTTACACATTTATAAACTCTCTAAGCGACTGTAGAGGGCGATATCCCTTTTACTTTACCCGATCAGTTCGATTTTAGTGACGAAGATTTATCATCCGATGATGAGGATTACAGGGACGTATATGCCCCACCACATCAAATAAACTACATTTTTCTTACGTATAATCAGTGTATTAGTATTTATTAATATTTTTTTATCTACCTACACTAATTGCGAACTTTCAAGTGTAGGGCGCGTTCAACTGAATCGCCCATCTTTGCCGACATTTGCGATCGAGTAGCTGCAAAATTGGACTTTTCGATATTACTTTTGACGCTCGAATTGAAAAAAGGACACAATTCCGCGTGGACTACGCGATATTTTGTAAATTAAATGCGTTAATTTTGAAAAAAATCACGTTTTTTCACATTGTCGAGTGAAGGCGAACTTCGAGAAAATGTCACGTGACGTCTAGAAATAACAAAGACAAAATACAAAATCGTGACATTTCCCTCGTTTCTCCTAATCGCGAACTTTGAAAAATTCCCCTGTCTAAACCAAATCTGATGGAAGCCTGTACTTTTCAGGATTAATTATCCAATCTTTCGGTTAACTAAAACAGTATAGTATAGTTTTTTTATTTATTTATTATTTTTTTTATTCCATCAACTCTGGTTGCTAGAGACAATACAAAATCGTGACATTCACTCGTTTCTCGAACTTCGAACAAATCTGATGAAATCCAATCTTTTGGTTACAGACACGACAGATTTCCTTGAGGAAATTTCCTTGATCTTTCCTTCGGGAAATATCCTTGAGGAATTTTTTCCTTGAGGAATTTTCCTTCGGGAGGAAATTTCCTTGAGGAATTTTCCTTCGGGAAATTTCCTTGAGGAATTTTCCTTCGGGAAATTTCCTTGAGGAATTTTCCTTCGGGAATTTTCCTTCGGGAGAATTCCTTAAGGAAAACTCCCGAAGGAAAATTCTTCAAGGAAATCACCTCAAGGTAATTTCCTCAAGGAATTTTCCTTCGGGAATTTTCCTTCGGGAATTTTCCTTCGGGAAATTTCCTTGAGGAATTTTTTTTCGGGAATTTTTCTTCGGGAATTTTCCTTCGGGAATTTTCCTTGAGGAATTTTACGACCGGTCAGCTGTTCCCAACCCAACCCAAAATCACGCCGGTTTGCGTCTCGGCTAACGGTGCACTAGTACAATACTAATAAATACTAAAATAAAAACACCACAAAAAACATCGTCAGATTTCGAGTAGGAGATGACTGGGACACATATGTCCCGGTATCGTGTTTAAACACGTTTTTGATCTTATCTACCTGAGATTTTGGCGTGGGATTATCCGAGTACTACAGCCGTAGGGTTAAGTGACACCCCAGATCGGTTTTATACGAGAAAAAATGACGGTTTTCCGGGAAAGTGCGACCCATACGTCAGCCTTAACAGCGAGGTTTTGACCCGGACGAGTTGAGTGTATTTTCTTGTTGCGGTTATGTGCTTATACGCTCTCGTGGTGTATATAGTGTGATATTTCGAGTTCGTCTCTTTTCCCAGAGGGTACTTTGAAAGTTTGCTTCAGTGGCGTACAATGCATCGACCCAATACAAATGTTGAACAAAAATAGAAAAAAGTTGGTAGAATTTGATGAAATTTTATTTCTAAGCGTTACCGTCCAACAGCTGAGATGTTTGGTTAGTTATTTAGCAGTTTTTTTAGCATAAGAAAAATTAAATTGATTGAGGTTAAATTTGATGTAAAAGGGGCCTTCATTACCGAATCGCGAAGCGTGAATTTCCCGGGGCCGAAACGTGAGGCCCCGCTTATACGATTTAATACTTGGTGGTTCCTGTCGGTGGATATTTCCGTTTGAGAGACTCGACCCAACGTAAAGAGGTTTGACACTAGAATAAGCAGCCCTTCCGACTGAAACAATTTTATTAAGGAAACCTCACCCCCTTGCCCTTGCTCTAACGCTCGTGCCACTGTACAGGGGTAGCCTTCGCCCATCTTTCTTACAACACCACGTGAAAACCTTCTGCATATTGGAAAAATGGCGACTAAAAACGTTTTTTTTTTTTTTGATAATATCTTATTTCCGACTCATTTTACGATAAAAACAGTTATATAATAAATTAAACTACACAAAATTTCTTATAATTTATTCAATAACATTTTTTTTTCTACTTTGCATTCACAATGCACACATTGTAACACTTTAAGTAAGGAGGAAGTTGAGGTTAGATTGGCGTTTGGTGCTCCCTCTCTCGGGCCTTCCAGACATCCAATTAATCCAGATCACTTTGTTAGAAATCAATTAAAACTTATCCAAGTCCATCGGAATAGATTCAACATAATTTTCTCTCCCAGAGTAGATACGAATTCTCGCGACAAATATCGCTCTAGAAGACTCTAGATAGAAAAATTATTCTTTCAATTTGTCTCTCCCTCTTTGTCTCTCATTCGGTAATTTTTCCACCGTTGAACACTTTAAATTTGCACCGTTAAAACAGTAGGTACAGTTCAGACATTAAACAGGGTACGACGCGGAGGGTAAATAAGAATTAGAGTCCTCCGTTTTCAGTAGTAAAACTTAATGAGATGTCTGGTAGAAAGAGTTACCGGCAGAATTAAGATCTTCGGTAATAGTACCCCTTGGGACCTTGAGGGGGGGGGCGAGGGGGATGGTAGGAGGGTGCTTTCCGCACCTAAGATCGTGTAAAATTAGACAATTTACTATAGACATTAACGAGAAGGACCCTCTCTCTCTTGCCTCGCTCTCTACTACTATAGTTACTTTCCAACTATACCTTTCATAATTCTGGCAGTACGTTGGCAAACGAACTACGACAAGAAAAAATTTAGCTGTCCGCAAATGTCTGTATGCTCGTGCTCGATCACCTTATTTCTACCACGCTTAATTGTTCCACGCTTATATGACTTTATTCGCTGTCCGATGATGGTGGTGTATTTCGATTCGATAAGACTCTTGTCTCTACCTCTAAGGTCTGTTTTCTTCTGCTGTTGCGACTCTCCACTTCTTCCTCCTAATACGATTTTCTCTTGCGTCACACTCCTTTATACTTTTTATCAGTCCCAATTATTTTTTCTTATGATATAGTTCTCGGTTTTTACTCTAAATCAGCGTCAGACATGTCTTCAGACAATGTTTGGCCAAACTTTACATTGATTTTTGACAGAAGAGATGCCTATTTTGATCACAGTATAGCATGGCACTCGCACCATCTGATATTTTAATCCTAATTATTTTGAAAATCACCACATGCCAACATCTCGTAATTAAAACATTAAAAACCACCCTTAAGGCAAGCGTATCACGTTCAACCACCCGTCTCAGGTTCTTCCACCCCTCTCAGGTGGTGTAATTGTGTCATTCAGTTAAATAGCAACAACGAGGTTTTGCGTTTCGCCAAGGGATGCTACCACCTACCTACCTACCTACCTATCCCTCACGTTCTCGTCGGTCGAATGAATGAAAACCGTCCCTCATTACTACCCTCGTTACCAGCTTTCGCTGCCGGGGGCGACACTCATTAAAAATAATTAAAGTAGGAAAGTTAAAGTCACTCTTCTGTCGTATATTTATCTCTCCATTGCTATTCTGTCCTCTTCTGTCCATGTGTGTGTGTGTGTGTGTGTGTGTAGATATCAGGGGTGAAAGATGGGCTTCAAGGGGTGTTTCTAATTTCTTGTTTCGATTAATATTCGATACAACACGAATATCTTTGAGTGAAGAATATCACTCCGCAGAAAGATCATTTGGTTGGTTCAAGGAAAATATAAAATTCTCATGAGTAAGAATATTTGATGTTCCAAGTATTACCGTTTTCTTGTTTTAAGTATGAAGGAACTGCTTGAAAGGAATTACGATTGTTTTACTATATTTGCCAGAACGTACATAAACCACCCTGTCTCCTGGCGTCCGCTTGACGTTGAGTTTCGGGACACTTTGTATCATGTGTAGAATTGTTCTTCTCATGTCTGTATAACTATACAACATACATGAATCCTGTCTGTTTCATAAGGAGACATTTAAATATATTGATTGCTCTAATGTACCATTTCTATACATTCTGGGATCGTTTGATGATATATTTTCCTCTCCACACTTAACAGGATAAGGAATTATTAACATTTATCATCGACCAAGGCACGTATGAATAATAAAGATACCCTAAATCATAAATACCATTATTCATTTCCACCCCAAACAAATACCGAGGGAGGAAATTGATACAGAACACACACACACACGCACCCACAAACACGCGAGTTGCAGAATTAATTTACAAAGTTATTAAGGTAAGGGTAACCTATCTCATACATATACATGTATAGACAAGCACACGCCCACATAAATACAATGTACATGTGTGTTTTACATACATACACACTAAACCAACGTCAAAATTCGTTAATTAAAGCACAATTTCCCGTGTACAAAGTCAGAAGGTTAGCTAACCAGGTAAAAGATATCACGTGATTTATTTATATACGTCAGGAAATCCCACAAGTGGTGTTATTCATTTTGATAAAGACCGAAATGTCACGCTAACCTACCTATAGTATAATAACTAGTGCACCGTTAGTCGAGACGCAAACCGGCGTGATTTTGGGTTGGGAACAGCTGACCGGTCGTAAAATTCCTCAAGGAAAATTCCCGAAGGAAAATTTCCCGAAGGAAAATTCCTTCCCTCAAGGAAATTTCCCGAAGGAAAATTCCCGAAGGAAATTTCCTCAAGGAAATTTCCCGAAGGAAAATTCCCGAAGGAAAATTCCTCAAGGATTCCGAAGGAAATTTTCCGAAGGAAAATTCCTCAAGGAAATTTCCCGAAGGAAAATTCCCGAAGGAATATTCCCAAAGGAAAATTCCTCAAGGAAATTTCCTCAAGGAAAACTGTCGTGTCTGTAACCAAAAGATTGGATTTCATCAGATTTGTTCGAAGTTCGAGAAACGAGTGAATGTCACGATTTTGTATTTTGTCTCTAGCAACCAGAGTTGATGGAATAAAAAAAATAATAAATAAATAAAAGAACTATACTATGCTGTTTTAGTTAACCGAAAGATTGGATAATTAATCCTGAAAAGTACAGGCTTTCATCAGATTTGGTTTAGACAGGGGAATTTTTCAAAGTTCGCGATTAGGAGAAACGAGGGAAATGTCACGATTTTGTATTTTGTCTTTGTTATTTCTAGACGTCACGTGACATTTTCTCGAAGTTCGCCTTCACTCGACAATGTGAAAAAACGTGATTTTTTTTCAAAATTAACGCATTTAATTTACAAAATATCGCGCAGTCCACGCGGAATTGTGTCCTTTTTTCAATTCGAGCGTCAAAAGTAATATCGAAAAGCCCAATTTAGCAACTACTCGATCGCAAATGTCGGCAAAGATGGGCGATTCAGTTGAACGCGCCCTACACTTGAAAGTTCGCAATTAGTATAGGTAGATAAAATTCGTGTTTGTTTGTTTCTTCTCCCATGAGATAAATAAATTCATTACTGGGCGTATAGAGGATAAAATTTGTTGTTGATTTAAACTTAAATGTGTATGGTGAAGTTGCACCGCAGTAGGATGCGCAGTAGACCATTTTACCAATCATGGGCGGAGGGAGAGTGTTTGGGAGATTGGAACGCATTCATGAATTGATATAGGAATTGAATAAAGCAGATTTGTACGTCTGTAGTAATTCATCGCTAAAAAAAAGATAATTATTATTGAAAACTCAGTCGAAGTTAGGGAGCTCATGCTGCTAAATAATAATAAAATTCCTGAAATCTCGAACGTATCCGAGCGTGTTAGGTTATGTTTGATCTTGTTTACGTACTGTGACACCAGGAATTCGAATTTTTGTCCGAAGAACAAGTCTCAACTTTCAACAGGTGTGTAAAAGTCACAAAAACAGCCAATTCTTTTGTCCTGAATATCACTTAACGCTAAAACGAACCCAAGGAATTTCTATTTACTAATCTTTCAATGTATGACATTTAATAGTAATAAAACGGCAGTTCTTTTTACTCCATTAATTCTAACCTCCAACATAATTACAAAAGTCACTTCAATTACAATTTTTTTGTCATTAGGGACCATTGGGACATTATATTTCGCAATTTCCGATAGTTCAAACTTCGAAATGTGCGAATGAAAATGATTTTTGTGATTTTTTCGTTTTAAAATCCCTCTGGAACGAGCCGCTTTATTTCGGAATTATTCAGAGGTCAAATGACGTCACACTGTTTAAATAAACTCTACATATATGTGTTTAGAAACGCGACTTTGCTGTTGTCGATAGAGACTGCTCAGAACAGGGAAATTGGAGGTAAATGTTTTAAGCCGAGGACAAAGCGATGTCTCGTATCTTTCAGGGGCTGAGTTTCCTAAGTTCCTTGCCAGTATTCAGGAAGTCTTTGGAGTACGCTGTTAAGACGTAATGTAATTTCTACTATATCCAAGGCAGAATCTGTGTCTGAAAATGTGTCTACTTCGCAGAACGATGTTTATAACTTTATGCTCCCTTCAATAACTTTTGTAATCTCTGACGGATTTTGATAAATCTCTCAGTATATTATAGTCCAAACTACAAGGTCAACTATTTCTGGTGCATTTTGTACGTCACCAGGTAGGTTCGTACAACAGTGGGACGATGTATTGCCTTTTGTCAGGTGAAGGCGTCGCAACCATAAAATATATCATATTTGATATATAATATTTATAAAAGACATTTCAAAAATACATAATTTCCATTTGACATCTCCGAGCAGCGAACGGTTTAAGAATAGCAACCCAGACATACTTAACACCCCGACAGGAAAAAGAACTTAATTGAAATTTTTAATTTGGACCGGGAATAGTACCTTTTATTCGTCCTTCCATCCCAATTCATTATTTTTTTTCTTTTGGTTCCTTTTCTTTCATGACGTTCGCAGTTTTTCTTTCTCTCTATTTCCCTCTCTTTCTTTCTCTTTTGACTCGTCTCTACTCTATAGACAACGAGGGACAGAGAGAGAAATTAAAATCAACACGTTTTATGGCGTTCGAGTTCAGAACCTGTGAACTGTCAAATGATTGTGCGCGATTTATGTCGTTCAAAAGCACCGGCTTCAATAATTAATAATTTATAAGCCATTATTATTCGACCGAGTATAGAGCCGACCGCGAGTCGCCGCCCCCCGCCCCCTGCCAAATCAACCCCCTCGCGCTGATCGATATTCAATATTGTCGACATTTAGTGGTCGGGCGGTGAATTTATGCGGCCGCAATTATTAACTTTTGTGTTTTTGGCGGGGGGCGGCGAAACGCTGGGGGTGGGTGGAACGAACAAGTGAATTATCGAGGCGGGAATAGCGTCATTTGTTTCGCCTTTATTAAAATCGTCGATGAGTTATATGCGCTGAGGTGTCGAAAAATTGAAGACGTGTGTTTGAATATTTCGACTTGTTTTATTGCTGAGCGATGGGTCAAGAATAGGAGCTCTGTGTTCTTTCCGTTCTTTAGTCGGTACTTTTCGGGTGGTGGAGAGGCGGTGTGCTGAAATTCTTGAAATTATCTGTCACTTCGATAATCGGATTTGAAAAGCTTTTATGGCCTCTGCGCTGCCGCTCTTAGCTCTTAGGTTCTAAAGTTGAGGAGACCACTCTGTGGGACGTGGTGTATGGAGGTCGCCACCTTGCGAAAATAACATAAATAAAGCTCCAAGTGCAGACTTGCTAGCTAGCAGAGGTTAGCTAGCGTTTGCGGTAGATAAACACAGAGAAAGTAATGCTCAGACGGTTCAAGTCAAATTACTTTGAATCAAAACAGTGGTTGAGTGCTTGATTCAAGATAAATTTAGTTGCAATGAGTAAATTATTAAGTCACACCAAACAGTCATCAACTACAAAGGACTATATGTAGTTTTGAACGAAACTTTGTAGTATTACTTCAAATATTTAAACATTTCGACCAAATTAATATTGTTTTATTTCATGAATGGTTTTTTTTTGTTAGTATATATAGAATTTATCAATGCAAAACACTATATTTTTAAAAGAACTCATAAGAACATTTAAAGTTATTCAACATAGTTTTATTTGGAAACAAAATTTGTCGCTTCAAAGGTGAAATTTGTGTGTTTTGAATCAAAAAGCATTTCTGAATTGAAAATTTTATTGATTTGTTTGGAGTAAAGGACAACGAACGTCTTAAACATTGCCAGAAGTCTGAATTAATTCTTTATATTTCTTGTTGCAGGTATGTTTGCTCATCTACATTATGCAAAGTCAGTAGCTGAATTGGTTAAAAATGTAAGTCCTTTTATATTATACCCTTCTGCATCACACTTTTCAAGCCACATAACTTTGAAAGATTGTGTGTCTTAGACGTTGTATGTATACAAGAGTGTAGGAGGTCAAAATGGCGGGAACAACCGCGACTCTCTAACATGGTAGCATTTGGCCAAGCGCGGTTTAAGGGCTTTAATTACTGGTCAAAATTCTAATTCATCAAATTTCTTCCAATTTATTCGAAGGCAAAACTAACTGGGTTCTTTTTCTTGAACCTTGTGAACACATTTTCTGACTACTAACTGACGCGTTTAAGTATTTAATATTTAATAAGGGCTGATAAAGCAAGGCTACTCAAATGAAACGAAACACTTATCAAAACAATAACATCTATTAACAATAATAATCAACAATCCCGTTTGATAGGTTACATAGAAAAATGAATGAAGCTTTGAACATATTGACGTTTAAATTAAACCTAGGGGTTGATTTAGACAGACACACTTTTAGCAGAAATATGAATAATTTAACTTACAATGAAATGCGAGACTAGTTGAAAAGACTTACCAGGGATAAACTTAAGCGCCTAAGAATGCTCCACAAAAACGTGTACTTTACATGACGGTGGTTGAAATGAGAAGAAGCCAGATCTGTTCGTTTGTATCCCTCGACCCCAAAGGAAGCCGGAAGCATTTCTTCTTAGCCAATGACAACTCTTCAATTTTAAACTTATAACACGCGGTCAAATCCTAAACCAGATGTTCAACCCTAGCAAAAACCTTTGACATTCCCGAATGTTCTTACAAATATCTCGCTTAATTTGATCATATCTTAATAAATAAATAATGGGTTTCCGACCCATTACAAGAGTACAAAAATCGCATGAATTGTTAAACGGTTTGGTTTATATGTATGGCGTGTAGTAGAAATTTTGTTTGTCCCTGTTGGGCGATAGTAAAACTCGCGTGTGTGTAATTTTGGGCAACAATTTAAAGAAAGATTCCCATTGCAGCTTTAGCACAGGTGGTAAACCGGGAAAACTGGGTTAACAACCAGGCTGTAAACCATATAATTCAATATACCGCACTGGCCGTAACATCTCTACAATGATACTGCATGCGCTAAAACTAAGATACAGGACAAACAAAAACATTCAATGAACAGAAAACCTTTTATGAATTAATAGTCAGTAATTTTCTTTTGGTGGAATATTTTGTGGAATTCTGGAAAATGTATGTGGAAATTCTGCATCCCCCTATCGCATAACTCCTCCCCGAAACCTGTCCCATGATTTTTGCCCGTCCATTTGCTCTACAATGTAGAGTCTAGATGATAAACGTCACCCTTAATGGCAGATCGGAATTTCCCATGACCGCGTCCACACTTCCGGTCGTCTCGAGTCCACCCCGGTCGACCTGATTTACGATTTCCGATGGGGTGGAGAGCCCACCTCCACTCACCCCTCGTTCAAATACATCGATTATTTTTTATCTAATTTTTAGACAGACTTTCACCAAAATACTTAGATAAACTTTTATATCAAATTCTGACAAAATTGTAATTAGCTGTAATCGAACTATAGAGATGGGGGGTTGAATTTCTTGGAGGGGGGGGCTAGATGTTTCGGACGTCCCGCCACACTGTATATTAATTAGCAAAGTTCTAGGGGTAAGTTCTGAAGTTGGCAGCAGTGTGACACGATACCATGGCTACCGGCTTAACTACCCATTATTAATTGCTCGGACTGGACTACAAGACTGCTTTCTGGGGCACATAGTTAGGTACAAAGACGGTCACAGCTTGCACCAGCGCGCGTCTTACCAGCCCACAATAATATCCTGCCTTCCCCCAGAGGGCTAACTTGTAGGTACAGCGACTACTTTGCACCGTATAATTCAATTTTGAGCTAAAGCCAATAGTGCAGAACGCAGATATTAGCTTAAATCTTGTTGTACATTACACAAGTGTATGAAAAATGTAAAACAGCCAGACCAATTGTGTAAAACACAGACGTTTTTCTAAAAGACATTGTCCACTTGATAATTTCTTGTTTAAGAATGTCTTATGCACCAGAAAACTACAAAATTCTAGACAAATTATTTGTCTACCTATACTAATTGCGAACTTTCAAGTGTATGGCGCGTTCAACTGAATCGCCCATCTTTGCCGACATTTGCGATCGAGTAGCTGCAAAATTGGGCTTTTCGATATTACATTTGACGCTCGAATTGAAAAAAGGACACATTTCCGCGTGGACTGCGCGATATTTTGTAAATTAAATGCGTTAATTTGGAAAAAAATCACGTTTTTTCACATTGTCGAGTGAAGGCGAACTTCGAGAAAATGTCACGTGACGTCTAGAAATAACAAAGACAAAATACAAAATCGTGACATTTCCCTCGTTTCTCCTAATCGCGAACTTTGAAAAATTCCCCTGTCTAAACCAAATCTGATGGAAGCCTGTACTTTTCAGGATTAATTATCCAATCTTTCGGTTAACTAAAACAGTATAGTATAGTTTTTTTATTTATTTATTATTTTTTTTATTCCATCAACTCTGATTGCTAGAGACAAAATACAAAATCGTGACATTCACTCGTTTCTCGAACTTCGAACAAATCTGATGAAATCCAATCTTTTGGTTACAGACACGACAGATTTCCTTGAGGAAATTTCCTTGAACTTTCCTTCGGGAAATATCCTTGAGGAATTTTCCTTCGAGAATTTTTTCCTTGAGGAATTTTCCTTCGGGAATTTTCCTTCGGGAAATTTCCTTGAGGAATTTTCTTCGGGAAATTTCCTCAAGGAATTTTCCTTCGGGAAATTTCCTTCGGGAGAATTCCTCAAGGAAAATTCCCGAAGGAAAATTCCTCAAGGAAATATCCTCAAGGTAATTTCCTCAAGGAATTTTCTTTCGGGAATTTTCCTTCGGGAAATTTCCTTGAGGAATTTTCCTTCGGGAATTTTCCTTCGGGTAATTTCCTTCGGAAATTTCCTTGAGGGAAGGAATTTTCCTTCGGGAAATTTTCCTTCGGCAATTTTCCTTGAGGAATTTTACGACCGGTCAGCTGTTCCCAACCCAACCCAAAATCACGCCGGTTTGCGTCTCGGCTAACGGTGCACTAGTAGAGTAGACTACTTTCCAACATATATTTCAAGTTTGAACAAAGAACAATAGTGTAGAACGCAGACAATCATCTGCACAAATGTTTGTGTAAAGAAACATTTTTCTTTTGAAACATATATCTGTTCCAAAAAAGCCTACAATGCGATTGTACAAAACACCTTTTTGATGTACAATAATATAATGTCTGCGAAATGAAGCTTTGAACTGTAGATTCGTTCATGCTCTGAGCAATTGAAATTAATGTTTCTCTCTCTCGCCGTACCGGTCGCGTTGTTAAAATGGAATATTCGCTAAACTGTACCTACGGCGTTAACGTTGAAACGTTATTGTTATGCCTGCTTGTTATAGCGATTCTCTTTAGTTGTTCACCTAAGTCTGCTTGAGCAAAAGACCATATTGCGTTGTACGACGTGTTCGCGCGCACTTAGAAATTGCCAAAGTTTTATTTAATTAAACCGCGTATCTTCCACGACCCTAATAACATTTCGGCATGAGAGCTAAGCGGAAAGTTTTATTGAGGCACGTGGAACAACACGGCCATCACGCAGAAGTAGTTGTCCAATAACGTTATTATTCATGATAATTTTTCTCTCAAAAAACTGAATTTTTATTTTTTTATGTTTTTATTTTCGAAATATAATGAATTAAATACACGCAAACATTGATAACAACAAATTCAATAAAGATTGCTCAAAATACGAATTTTACAGCTCAATAATCTTGAACATTACGTCATCTAATACAGTGCCAACTTACAATATATGCGGTAATAATTCTTACTCACAAACTGCCGGTGTTCTTAAGCTGTCAATAGTCGGAAAACCCACCACCCTTGCAGGGTGCCAACCCTTCCCTACATCCGTCTGCAGGAACACCCTGACAAATGATTCCATCACCTCGAATTTAATACTCGCGTCGTTTTAGTTTGAGTTATCGTCCTCTAATATACAACGTGGTGTTCCAACATTTCTTCTTCCCCAAATTTTTTTTTTTTTTTTTAAATAAAACCCCATTTTTCAATCGCCTCCAATATAATCTTAGAACGTAGTATATTGACGCATTGAAGCAACCCAATATGATTAATTTGGTTGGTCTGAACGCGCCTTTGCCGGTGAAAAGTAATGCCTTTGCGGTAATGCGAGCGTCGTCGTAACTCTGGGCCGCACTTCCGGTTCCCTGGACCGGAACCGATCTTGATACGCCACTGCAAAACATCTTCCGAGCCGTAAGTCACTCTGTAATCCACATGGAAGCCCCCCCACCTTTTTGTTCCTTATATAGCAGTCTTTTCAACGCGAAGTCAACATACAAAAAATGGCGCCTAAAAACAGTGTTTTGACAATATCTCCTTTCCGGCTCATTTTACGATAAAAATATTTATATAACAAATTAAACTAGAGAAAATTTCCTATAATTTATGTAATAACCTTTTTTTGGTAAAGTTAATAGTTTAAGCGTAAGAGTACCACAAACCTTGTTAACACTGATTAACGGACATAATATTTTTGTGTTCTAGTTTTGCGCATTGGTCTTTGAATTTTGTGTTCTTAATTTGACAAAAAGCGTCCCGAAAGTCGACAAAATTAATTTGCGAATCGTGCAATTTGAAAATTGCGTACGTCTGGCGAATTTGATTATCAGTTGCCAAAGTGAATCAACGTCATCGCGCGGGGGGTTGACGTGACCATCACATGACAGCCCACGAAATACTAATTACGCAAAGTGCCGGGTGGTGGCGTCGCTGTTATAAAGCAGATGACCGACCGCCGCCAGACAGCTTATCTGAGATCTACATTTGGGCTATTGACCATTCGCCACCCCCTATACTAACCAACTAGCTTTAATATCATCCCCTATACTATACAGAGCTATATTCAATACGTGTCAACGCCATCTATCGCATATCACAGCCACTATCGATGATATATGGTCTAGTAAGACCATATTCACGATGCCTCCATCCATTGTACAACACGGAAATCACTAAATACCAATATGGACAGCGGGTAAGTGAAAAATTCAAGGCCTAATGCCCTAATATGTTCTTTCTAAGGTACCTGTCGCGGTGTAAAAATCGAATATTTGACTCAACTGCTGTGTCGTGCGATTTCTTTCTTATGCGGATTGGTTTTATTGTCGTGGCGTGACCGCGTGTGCAAAAGATAGAGGTCGCTTTTTTTACTACCCTTTCAATGGGGCTTTTTATGCCGAAAACCCGGGCTAACTCTACGTCAACTTTGGCTGAGCGAGTGAATCTTTATTGAAAATTTTTACAACCCCCGGGATATGTGGGGAATAGAGTTATGAAACAGTCCCTTATACTCCACCCCTATGTCTATAGATACGTGCGTTGTACGTAGAGTAAGAAAAAAATCATAAAACATGGACGATTGTTTTATGATAATTTAGGTGTTCTGTAACTTAGAATGCCTAGTGGGAAATATAATAAGACTTCACTATATATGGGTAAGTGATTCGGTAATGCATACTGTCCAAAAGGTTGCTTCAGCCTCTTGAGGAAATTTCTTCCGGTGTATACATTCATTGGTGCAGTATTTGCTTAAAAAAAAAAAAGAAAGAGTTTGCCCGATAAGTTTGATTGGTGTTTGTCCAGCCTCTTGAGGAATTTTTTAATGACTTAGATGAGTTTGGACACTCGTAGGTGCTAAATTTGTCGAGGAAGTTGATTGGTGTTTATCCAAAAGGTTTCTTCAGCTTGTTGAGGAAATTTCTTCTGGTGTATACATTCATTGGTGCAGTATTTGCTTAAAAAAAAAAAAGAAAGAGTTTGCCCGATAAGTTTGATTGGTGTTTGTCCAGCCTCTTGAGGAATTTTTTAATGACTTAGATGAGTTTGGACACTCGTAGGTGCTAAATTTGTCGAGGAAGTTGATTGGTGTTTATCCAAAAGGTTTCTTCAGCTTGTTGAGGAAATTTCTTCTGGTGTATACATTCATTGGTGCAGTATTTGCTTAAAAAAAAAAAAGAAAGAGTTTGCCCGATAAGTTTGATTGGTGTTTGTCCAGCCTCTTGAGGAATTTTTTAATGACTTAGATGAGTTTGGACACTCGTAGGTGCTAAATTTGTCGAGGAAGTTGATTGGTGTTTATCCAAAAGGTTTCTTCAGCTTGTTGAGGAAATTTCTTCTGGTGTATACATTCATTGGTGCAGTATTTGCTTAAAAAAAAAAAGAAAGAGTTTGCCCGATAAGTTTGATTGGTGTTTGTCCAGCCTCTTGAGGAATTTTTTAATGACTTAGATGAGTTTGGACACTCGTAGGTGCTAAATTTGTCGAGGAAGTTGATTGGTGTTTATCCAAAAGGTTTCTTCAGCTTGTTGAGGAAATTTCTTCTGGTGTATACATTCATTGGTGCAGTATTTGCTTTAAAAAAAAAACGAGTTTGCCCGATAAGTTTGATTGGTGTTTGTCCAAAATCTTTCTTCAGCCTCTTGAGGAATTTTTTAATGACTTAGATGAGTTTGGACAGTCGTAGGTGCTAAATTTGTCGAGGAAGTTGATTGGTGTTTATCCAAAAGGTTTCTTCAGCTTGTTGAGGAAATTTCTTCTGGTGTATACATTCATTGGTGCAGTATTTGCTTTAAAAAAAAAAACGAGTTTGCCCGATAAGTTTGATTGGTGTTTGTCCAAAATCTTTCTTCAGCCTCTTGAGGAATTTTTTAATGACTTAGATGAGTTTGGACAGTCGTAGGTGCTAAATTTGTCGAGGAAGTTGATTGGTGTTTATCCAAAAGGTTTCTTCAGCTTGTTGAGGAAATTTCTTCTGGTGTATACATTCATTGGTGCAGTATTTGCTTTAAAAAAAAAACTAGTTTGCCCGATAAGTTTGATTGGTGTTTGTCCAAAAGGTTTCTTCAGCCTGTTGAGGAAATTTCTTCTGGTGTATACATTCATTGGTGCAGTATTTGCTTTAAAAAAAATGAGTTTGCCCGATAAGTTTGATTGGTGTTTATCCAAAAGGTTTCTTCAGCCTGTTGAGGAAATTTCTTCTGGTGTATACATTCATTGGTGCAATATTTGCTTAAAAAAAATGAGTTTGCCCGATAAGTTTTGTCCAAAAGCTTCCTTCAGCTTCTTGAGGAATTTTTTAATGACTTAGATGAGTTTGGACACTCGTAGGTGCTAAATTTGTCGAGGAAGTTGATTGGTGTTTATCCAAAAAGGTTTCTTCAGCCTGTTGAGGAAATTTCTTCTGGTGTATACATTCATTGGTGCAGTATTTGCTTTAAAAAAAAAAATGAGTTTGCCCGATAAGTTTGATTGGTGTTTGTCCAGCCTCTTGAGGAATTTTTTAATGACTTAGATGAGTTTGGACACTCATAGGTGCTAAATTTGCCGAGGAAGTTGATTGGTGTTTATCCAAAAGGTTTCTTCAGCCTGTTGAGGAAATTTCTTCTGGTGTACAACCCTTTGGACATTCATTGCTGCGATATTTCATTCGAGAACTTGAATTTGCCAGATATGTTTGAGTGGTGTTTGTCCAAAATCTTTCTTTAGCCTCTTGAGGAAATTTTTAAGGACGTAGATGAGTTTGGAGCGTTTCAAACGTTCGCTGGCTATAGTATTACAAACACCGAAAATACCGGAAGCGTTTATTTGGTACGACAGCAAGGAATCTCAACTCGCATCAGGATTTGCATACATATTGCCGCGAAGAATGTTAAGATGCTAAACTACGCCGCCCCACTTTATCTTACCGACATTCAACAGGGTTTGATTTATAACTTTAATTCGCAATTTTCAATCGAAAAGTGTCGGCGAATTGGCGCAGTCGGTAGGATCGACGGGTAGGAAGTATAACGGGCGGGGGGGTAAAGGTCAAGAATTACCGCCTGGGTTACATACAGCGACACCTGTGGGAAATCGGGGGCAGGTATGACGAATGAATTATTCACTTGTTTTCGCGTCGCGAAAACACGTTTCGCAGCTGTTTCGCCCAATAAAATGGGTGACGTTTCGCACCGTTGTCTGACACCCGCGGGGGTTGTTTTGATCCCGTTACGGGGGTAGAGGGGCGGCGGGGTGCAAAGAGGGTAAGAATTTATCGAATAAAAGATTTTTTTTTTGTGAAATATGGACGAAGTTGTAGAACGTTGGAAATTTGTACAGTTGTGTTATTATCCTTATGTACGAAGAGACAAATTTTTAGAAGGATTCAAATTTCTATTTTGATAATTACGCGAACGACAGCACTTCAGGGCTGGACTTCAGGTAGTGCAAGCAGCGCCGTCTGTTGAATTATGCACGACGCAATTCGGATTTCGCGATTGTCTCTCTCTCTCGCTCGCCTCTCGCTTCCGGTTGTTTTTCGTTAAACAGTTGAATTGCGGAAACGTCGTTGAATTGCATGTTTAACGTCCCGAACCCTACTTACTTCCGGTAGATTACCTCGCAACGGCTTAGCACCGCCATCTACATTTGCATTCAGTATTGATGCCCTTTTTGTTGTTTACAAGCCGTCGACTCGAAAAAGAACGACTGTTTATTTTTTCTTTATGATTGTGTCCTGCTACTAAGAGAACATGATGAAATTTCGCGTATGTATTTAGAATTACCGGGGGACGAACTGGATTGTTTGTGGTGACAATCTGGCAACCGGAAGTGGCCAATGTTACAAGCGTCTTCTAAAGGATTTATCCGATTTTGGTCAAACTGATATCAGCTCACCATCCAGTGACTTTAAATATGTATACAAATTTGCTGATCGGCGGGATGAACGGTTTAGGCGCTGTAAGGGTTTCTAGAAGCAGTTTGACAGAATCCACAGCCTTCACCGCTGTATTGCAAATTATCAGATTTTGACAAACATCAGGGCCACTGACATGACATGACGTTAAATGTCAGTATGACAAACTGACGTTAGGAAGCGTCCAGAGATGGCTCTAGCTTTACTAAATTAAATAATTGCAAAAGTGTTTAGGCACTTGATTGTGCCGACGATTTAGTCGGAAAGTAGGGTGAGGGCCACCCCCGATATTTTAATTTAATTTTTGCTTGACGAAGGTGAAACGAAGGTGTCGCAAGTCTTGAGACTTGCAAACAGTACACAAACAAATCGTGTTGTTTTCGACCCTTTCCCGGCTATGTGGGGTCGTTTCTTCTTTCAGAGACCGATCCCGCTGAAATATTCTTTCCGTAGGGGTAAATCTCGCCCGCCCCCACATCACGCCGACTTTGATTTACTTTACCGCCCGCGCCCAGAGAAAAATCTAGGTAGAAATCCCTAAAACTTTCAGATTCAATTTATGTCCTTGTTTGCGTGTGTCTCTCCGTACAGCCACATACTACCCCTACCACCCAACCACCCCTACCCCGAAGAAAACCGACAATAAGACCCTGACACACATACACACCATCGGCGCCATCTGTAGAAAAATATCTACACTATACCTAAATACCTAAATCGACAAAATTGAGAGAACAAAAAAGTTTGGTCGTGACTTTTTTTTGTGATTAATTATGTCTGACGTCTTCGGGGGTGGCAGGGTGGTGTTGACGTCGACTTTTGAGGGACTGGGCGGGGTGGTCTGGGACTGAAATGGGGTGTCGTTAACACGGCACAGCTTTTCGGTCGACTTTTTAGACATTAATTATAGAGTCCCTGCCAAAAGGGGGTTTGCGCCTTTCAGTGACTCCTAATGAAGTGACTCGATTGACGCATTTCGAACGCTGAATTTAGATTAATTCGTTTTGAAACTTCTGAGATTTACCAGCAGAAGTACTGCTGCCGCTGGTGGCTACTACCGGCAAGCATCGGTTCAAACTACAAGGTCGACTATTTCTGGTGCATTTTATATGTCACCAGGTAGGTACGTGCCCCACAGTGAGATGATGTATTGTCTTTTGTCAGGTTAAGGCGTCGCAGCCATAAAATATTTCATATTTCATACCAATTTGTGGGGTTTTATTGACTACCTGCTTTGAACCTGACTGCATACATTTTGAAAGAACTGTACACGAGTGTAAATAACATAAGTAAGGCCACGATGACAATAAAATTGGAAATTCTATATTTTAGAAGTATTTAGTTGAAAAGTCAATGGGTCTACTACAATTTATAAAATTATTTTGATTATTAATTAAATCGTTATTTCAATTATTATTAATTAAATTATATATTTTCATAAAAAAAATCTCTGTCGGGTCTTCAATTGTTTCCCAGTATATTTCTAAATAACAAATTGCTCAAAAGCTACTGCTTTCGTCCGTAATTTAGTTTCTACTTTATATTTAATGTTTTATTTATATTAACTTCAAACACAAAAGTAATTCAATCAGTTTTTCCGTCCAATTTATTAATTAAAGTATAATATACAATTATATAATTATACAATTTAATATACAATTGATATAATTAAAATCCGATATATTTTACAAAATGTGTTAGTATATATGCATTTCTACTTCAAATAAAGCTCAACACGTCACAGCAACTTATAAATATTACATAATATTTGCGTTGTATGCATAAAATGCATAAATAAACATAATCCAGGTTATTCAATTTAGAAGAAATATTTGAATATATTATTTAAAATAAAAATTATAAATCACATATTTATAATTATAATATTATTAGTTATACATTTTACAAAAGTAATGAATTGTTGCTTTAAATTATTTATTACAATCGATGGTTGGTATTTTATACAATACCTACATTTTTGTCCTGAGCCAGCAGCGCAAGCTCTAAATACCGGCTAATCAAAGTTCAACATGTTCAAGTTTACAAGCAACAGCCAAAACCATTCGCCGGCATGCAAAAATAGCGGCTGCTGAGTGGCCACACCATGCTGGTTAACTAATAATCTACAGCAAGCAGGAAACTTGCTAAAAAAGTGTGACCACCCCATGCATTCATTATGTGATCAGTATTTTAACAGATGTATCGCTTAAAGATATTTTGGGAGAATATTAACTCGCATTAATATTTATAAAAGACATTTCAAAAATACATAATTTCCTGAGTTAACATTCATGCTGGTTGCTGTTAAGTTAAACAAGCGCTGGTGGGCTGGTTGCTGCCAAACTCACTCGCCAACTGGTAAAACAGCCTAGTGTGACCAGGGCATTGCCGCTCGTCAAGCACATACATATACAGACGCGCTGTTTCCTTGTGTGTTTCGGTTGGTAGCATTTCCCGCATACACATATTATTAACCGCAGTTCTGCGCGAGTTCAAAGCGATTTTGAAGCTACGGGAGGAACACATCCGATATCTGTATCCGCATTTCCAAGCTTACCCGTCCGGAAGATCATTTGATAACGTTACCAGATATTTAACACTCGAAATAATAACGCCCCAGCGTAGTCGTTAACGTGCCATAGACGACGATATTTTCGACATAATTATGTGAATGTACAGAATGGATTTTAGATAAAGCAGGATAATTTTCAAAGATTTAGACAAAAAAATCTGTCGTAAGACATTTTCTTCCGAAATTTGTTTTTTACTTATACTAATTACGAACTTTCAAGTGTAGGGCGCGTTCAGCGGAATCGCCCATCTTCGCCGACCTTTGCGATCGAGTAGCTGCAAAATTGGGCTTTTCGATATTACTTTTGACGCTCGAATTGAAAAAAGGACACAATTCCGCGTGGACTGCGCGATATTTTGTAAATTAAATGCGTTAATTTTGAAAAAAATCACGTTTTTTCACATTGTCGAGTGAAGGCGAACTTCGAGAAAATGTCACGTGACGTCTAGAAATAACAAAGACAAAATACAAAATCGTGACATTTCCCTCGTTTCTCCTAATCGCGAACTTTGAAAAATTCCCCTGTCTAAACCAAATCTGATGGAAGCCTGTACTTTTCAGGATTAATTATCCAATCTTTCGGTTAACTAAAACAGTATAGTATAGTTTTTTTATTTATTTATTATTTTTTTATTCCATCAACTCTGGTTGCTAGAGACAAAATACAAAATCGTGACATTCACTCGTTTCTCGAACTTCGTACAAATCTGATGAAATCCAATCTTTTGGTTACAGACACGACAGATTTCCTTGAGGAAATTTCCTTGAACATTCCTTCGGGAAATATCCTTGAGGAATTTTTTCCTTGAGGAATTTTCCTTCGGGAATTTTCCTTCGGGAAATTTTCTTGAGGAATTTTCTTCGGGAAATTTCCTCAAGGAATTTTCCTTCGGGAAATTTCCTTCGGGAGAATTCCTCAAGGAAAATTCCTCAAGGAAATATCCTCAAGGTAATTTCCTCAAGGAATTTTCCTTCGGGAATTTTCCTTCGGGAATTTTCCTTCGGGAATTTTCCTTCGGGAATTTTCCTTCGGGAAATTTTCTTGAGGAATTTTCCTTGAGGAATTTTCCTTCGGGAATTTTCCTTGAGGAATTTTCCTTCGGGAATTTTCCTTCGGGAATTTTCCTTCGGGAAATTTCCTTCGGGAAATTTCCTTGAGGAATTTTCCTTCGGGAAATTTCCTTGAGGGAAGGAATTTTCCTTCGGGAAATTTTCCTTCGGCAATTTTCCTTGAGGAATTTTACGACCGGTCAGCTGTTCCCAACCCAACCCAAAATCACACCGGTTTGCGTCTCGGCTAACGGTGCACTAGTCTACCTACTATACTAATTACTTAACTTTCAAGTGTAGGGCGCGTTCAGCGGAAAAAAGGACACAATTCCGCGTGGACTGCGCAATATTTTGTAAATTAAATGCGTCAATTTTGAAAAAAAAAATCACGTTTTTGCACCTCTTCGGGTGAAGGCGAACCTCGAGAAAATGTCACGTGACGTCTAGAAATTCCAACAAGCGGATCGATGAACGTCAAAAATTTACATTTTTTATCCGTTCCTGCCGACCTTATAAAAGCCGCTCGCTCTCATGTCTTGCGATAAGATCCCTCTAAATACCCTTCGCAAAGAGTTTTGAGCAAAGAAACGGCCTTAAAAACAATTTTCGATCCAAAAAATCGATTTTTGTCGACCCGTGTTTTGCTGCTATTACCACAGTAGCGTCAAACCCGAAACGCCCCCTGCCGGACATTCGTAACAACAGTAACAGATAGCAGATAACCTAAAATGTATCCTAAAATGTCCATATTGCGAATGTGGACAGGTGGGAAGCCTTAACCACATATTTCTAGAATGCCCAATAACTAAAAATCGAAAATTTTGACTTATACACAGAGCTAGTATCTTGCTATTTTGCAGTTCTATCTTTTTTTTCACTTTTAAAAACCACATAAAAACATGAAAATTAGAAATTCCGATAATGATTATGAACCCTTCCTCCCGCCTCATCGTCCCGAAAAATCTTCTTAATATCAATAAAACCGACCCCTTTGGGCGGCGGGCGCACACAAAAAAAAAACTGATATCCGCACACAGAACCGGCTAGAAGTGATTTAATCTAATTCGTATTCTGGTCGAGTTCAGATTTTCGCCCGGAGGAGTAACAATAAAAAGCGAACGGGGGGTGGGCGCTATTAGCACCCCCGCGCTCCCCGGGGCTGGGGGTGGTACGCCGTCAGGGTCGTCACGAACGCGGCCCATCCGGCTAAGAATTCGACATTTCTTCGCCTGAAAAGACGCTGCTCTACGGTCTTGACTGCATTCGGGCCCCGATTGCAAATTGAGGACTTCGCATTTTTCAGAGGCATCAATTCCGCTACTGTTCTCCCGAATTTGTCGATGTCGCGCGCGACCCCTTTCGGGAATTTTTCGAGTTTCCATTACCGGGGGTGGGTGAGTGGGTGTAGGACTGTTTATCTTGTAGCGGTGGGTGAAAACATGCGTTAAGAAGACGTGTCTCCTTTGAGCATTTGACTTTTGTTGTTTGAGAGATTGACACACAGTCTTTATGGCAGGCAAACGACCTTGTCGATTTAGAAGATTTTCTTACTTTTTTTTTGATTTGTGAAGTGACCGTCACATAAGCGATAAGGCGATATCCGCACCCTCTCGCGTTCAATTCAAAAATCCAATATAGTCGGTGCGGTTCCCGTTCGCAAGAAAGAAAGAAAAAAGCGAGCGAGTCGGTCGCTCTATACCGCTCAGATCGGCAAAAGGTATTGAAAAGTTTCAATATCTCCGGGCAGAAATTGCGTTAGCGTCTCGCTTTTGCCTTTTATTTCCACCCACTCTACCGACCCCGCCCTACGATACATGAGGGTGTAATATTTGCCGCGAGAAATTTCTACGCAAATGTGTGCGTTGTTTTTTTTTATTTTATTTTTTATTTTTCGTTTTCTTGCGGGATGTATGTATATTGGAAATTGCGAGATATTATTGCATAATTTTTTAACACGTTTGTTCTTGGAAATGTTGATAATGGTACGATATAGGTACATAAATTGCAAAATTGTATTATTTGATTTTTTGTTGCGTTGCGAAATATTTTGTCGATATATGCGCTGTTATCGGGGTTTACGCAGAAAATTTATTAGCGTACACTAAAAAAATGGATGTAAAACAAAATATTCAGCAGACCATTCTCTCCTGAATTTGTTAAACTTTGCTATTTAATGAGTACCTACAGTTGTTTTGCCCGGTTAATATAAAATAATTATTTATACTACTCATTTGATCTGTGTAATATAGATATGATGTTTTTTTTTGTTTAAGTTCGATATTTGAAATGTATTTAAAGTTATTATGTAAAGTTCGGCATGAATTTAGTGAACAACTAGTGCACCGTTAGCCGAGACGCAAACCGGCGTGATTTTGGGTTGGGTTGGGTTGGGTTGGGAACAGCTGACCGGTCGTAAAATTCCTCAAGGAAAATTCCCGAAGGAAAATTTCCAGAAGGAAATTTCCCGAAGGAAAATTCCCAAAGGAAATTTCCCGAAGGAAATTTCCCGAAGGAAAATTCCTCAAGGAAATTTCCCGAAGGAAAATTCCTCAAGGAAATTTCCCGAAGGAAAATCCCTCAAGGAAATTTCCCGAAGGAAAATTCCTCAAGGAAATTTTCTTGAGGTAAATTCCTCAAGGAAATTTTCTTGAGGTAAATTCCTCAAGGAAATTTCCCGAAGGAAAATGCCTCAAGGAAAAAATTCCCGAAGGAAAGTTCAAGGAAATTTACGCAAGGATATTTCCTCAAGGAAATCTGTCGTGTCTGTAACCGAAAGATTGAATTTCATCAGATTTGTTCGAAGTTCGAGAAACGAGTGAAATGTCACGATTTTGTATTTTGTCTCTAGCAATCAGAGTTGATGGAATAAAAAACTATGCTATACCATTTTAGTTAACTGAAAGATTGGATAATTAATCCTGAAAAGTACAGGCTTCCATCAGATTTGGTTTAGACAGGGGAATTTTTCAAAGTTCGCGATTAGGAGAAACGAGGGAAATGTCACGATTTTGTATTTTGTCTTTGTTATTTCTAGACGTCACGTGACATTTTCTCGAAGTTCGCCTTCACTCGACAATGTGAAAAAACGTGATTTTTTTCAAAATTAACGCATTTAATTTACAAAATATCGCGCAGTCCACGCGGAATTGTATCCTTTTTTCAATTCGAGCGTCAAAAGTAATATCGAAAAGCCCAATTTTGCAGCTACTCTATCGCAAATGTCGGCGAAAATGGGCGATTCCGCTGAACGCGCCCTACACTTGAAAGTTCGTAATTAGTATAGGTAGATAGTCTATTTTTTTGCAGAAAAACAGGTCATAAACTTGTGCCGATGTCGAACCTGTAACTCCGGTGTCGGTTCGTATAAGCGGATTGTTCGTTATATTGAAATAACATTTGATGTAGTGCCGTTTTGATCGCGGCTTGATCCCAAAATTTACTGCGTCTCGTTGTAACAGCGACAAATAACATAGCGGCGGGTGGAAAAATAACAACAAAAAATGGCACCCCATATGCAATAAATACGTACGCGGGCGGCGGCCGGGTACACGGGCAGGTTCATTCTTTTGTTCGCGGCCCGGATGATAGATAACATTTTTACGATATCCGTCCCGTAAATTTTGCACACAATGCCCTCCCGATTTTTTCCCGATCTCCAGTAGCAGGCGCTATGAGTCGGAGAACAAATGAAATCCGATAACACGTCGATTCCTGCAATAAATCCGACAGGGGCTGATAAAATATTAAAAGAACCCGATTGATTGATGGATAGACAGAGAGAGGTCCACTTTATTACGTAGAATTTTCCGTTTTCGATTCTCTTAAAACCGAAGTTTGAAGAATTCTCCTGACTTAACCACAATAGGTTGAACGCTGTAATTTGCAGGCTTAATTATCCGATCTATTTATAAACTAAAACAGCAAATAAATCATTTTTATTCCGGCAAGTTTTCTCACAGTGACACATGAAGTAAAACAGTGAGATATTTTTCAACTCTGCTCAATTCGCATAAATCCGAAGTTTAAAAAATTCTCCTGACTAAACCACAATAGGTGGAATGCTGTAATTTTCACGATTAATTATCCGATCTATTTATAAACTAGAACAGTAAATAAATCATTTTTATTCCGGCAAGTTTTCTCGCAGCGGCAAATGAAGTAAAACAGTGAGACATTTTTCAGCTCTGCTCAATTCGCTTAAATCCGAAGTTTAAAAAATTCTCCTGACTAAACCACAATAGGTGGAACACTGTAATTTTCACGATTAATTATCCGATCTATTTATAAACTAGAACAGTAAATAAATCATTTTTATTCCGGCAAGTTTTCTCGCAGCGGCAAATGAAGTAAAACAGTGACATTTTTCAACTCTGCTCAATTCGCTTAAATCCGAAGTTTAAAAAATTCTCCTGACTAAACCACAATAGGTGGAACACTGTAATTTTCACGATTAATTATCCGATCTATTTATAAACTAGAACAGTAAATAAATCATTTTTATTCCGGCAAGTTTTCTCGCAGCGGCAAATGAAGTAAAACAGTGACATTTTTCAACTCTGCTCAATTCGCTTAAATCCGAAGTTTAAAAAATTCTCCTGACTAAACCACAATATGTGGAACGCTGTAATTTGCAGGCTTAATTATCCGATCTATTTATAAACTAAATCAGCAAAAAAATCATTTTTATTCCGGCAAATTTTCTCACAGTGACACATGAAGTAAAACAGTGAGATATTTTTCAACTCTGCTCAATTCGCTTAAATCCAAAAAATGCTACTGACTAAACCACTTTAAAAACTCAGTAATGCCTTCCCTCGGTGCATCTGCACTCTACGGAAGTCATCACCGTTTGTTTACCGCGTCGCATTTCGACAACAGCAGCAGCACCGTAAGCAAGCTCGCAAAATCTTTAATATTTCTTATTCATGAGCGTGCCGCGTATGCACCGCGGGTTGAATATACGAGACGCCGGCGTCTGACACCTGTAAACCAACCCCCAACCCCTTTAGCGTTCTCACCTTTTAACATATTCAACAGGGGTGGGTGGTAGTACGTACAGCTTGCAGACAGTCTGTATGCTCCTCCGCCAAAATGGTCGTGTTCTCGTTTCAACTGCTATAGCGACCGCCTCCGTCGCGTTTTCGGCATTAAATCGTCTTCAAGTACGACAAGCCTTTCATCTATCAACCCCATGCCGTGTTGTAGGTGTCACTGACACGGTACGTGCGATTTATTGTGAGAAAATTGGACGATGGAAAGTGGCGACACTCGAGAAAAATGATTTTATTGACTTCCCAAGACACCACATAAAAGTTGTGTGTTCTGTATGTTCTATCGCCTGTGGTGGTGGTTGTGGAAAATCGTATTTTAATTTCGACTTAATGGAAACTGAAACTTTGCAAATTGAGTTTGCTAACTGAGCGGTACCGAAAAAGGAGGAAAACTGGACAGACCCTGCTGGCGGAGCAGGCGAAACTCTGTTTAAATAGAGAAACTATGTTGCGAAATTTTCCTAAGTTGGTTAGTGATTTGTTTTTGATGTTGCTCGAGCTGCTGGTGCATAAGCGTTGCTATACAACTCCCTCTTGTCTCGTCTGGCACTACTTATATATGTGTATGTATATACAAAGCTTAAATTACCTGTACTGCAGAAGCAGGACAAAGTTTTGAAAGTTGGCTCCGATGCTTTGCTAGAATGACGTATTTTTTCTTAAGTCTCCTTTGATTAAGTTCGTTAAAATGTATTAAGCTCCTTGTTTATTCAATTAAAGTTGTTCTTGTCGTTTTTGTACTATCGTGTTTACAGATTCCGTCGATTACAGTACTTCCCTTAGAGGGCATCGACTTTGAAAGCAGAATAAAAAACAAGCTAATCTCTCCAAATAATGTCGAATGATTACAACCCTCGCCGATCGTTTGAATGCGAATTGCTCACGTCCGCAACATATCACGACCAATACCGGGCATATTTGATATTTTATCGCCAACACGCGTGACAGGTTATTTTTTTTTTGGACTCGTACGTTGGACGAGTTTTGAATAATTTATCAGTAAGGGAGAGAGAGGGCAGTTTTGAACACGGGGGGTTTAGAATTGTTAAAAATAACTCAGTACTACTCAGTACATTTTTTGCTAGAATTCTGAGCTAGACTATATTATTGTCGATTGTTGATATTACCCATATAATCATTTTTCTCTACCATAATCAGAGTAACAGAAAACTGCACTAAAATGTCCACATCGTCGAAACTAATACAAATTAATCACTACGAACGTAGGATTTGGCTCTATTCAATTTCTATCTCAAGACAAATTTTACGAATACACTCAACTTACGAAATCAATTCGGTGAATATGAACCGTTGCTAATGTCAGAGGAAAACGAGTCATCCACTGAACGAAAACGCCAACACAAAACAATTAACAGCGAAGTTAGCGAGCGAGTTAAACAAGTTCCGAAATGAAATTCTCTGCGTTAAACATACCCCCCTGGGGTGAACGGGTGGCGGGTGGATTGTAACGGTACCGGGGGCTCAACTAATGATAAACAGACGCGAGTCTCCACCCTCTACTATGTTTGTTTTCGACGACAATCCAGTTACACACTCGAAATTAATAGAACTCCCAAACGACGCCGACGAGTGAAATCTTATTATTCTGTTTGGTTCTACAAGGGAAAGAAGTGTTTTTTTGTTGCTAGGGGTGGATGTATTTACTTACTAATATTTATAAATTATATATCTGATATTGACTAATCTGTTATAGAAATTTATTGTGTGTAGTGTTTTCTGTTTGCTAAAAGATCGGTTTGTTTGCTCAGCTCAACTCAACTATGATGGTTAATCGACTCTTTTGTAATGTATAAGCGGAGCCAAGAGATATATACAATATATACGATGTTTGTTTGCTGTAAAGTCGTTCGAGGAGGTAAACAAACCACCAACGGGTGCACGCGAGATATCGAGGATTCTGTCTTGCAAACTTTGATATATGATGTTGCCCCACTAAAAAGTTCACTTGTGTAGAAGTATTTTGCTTGCGTAGTAATATCAGACGGTAGTGATAGCAGAGTAGCACAATAACAACAACAACTGATTCTCCTGATTAATTATTACAAGTACAAAAGCGTTTCATATGTTGTCTTAAAACAAACAAGTAATCGCTTTACTAACTTTATTTGTGACATCCAATCTAGACATTCAAACCTTCCTCCTCTCTCACGGAGGTACCTAAGATTTACTACTCAAACGCGGGCGGTGTTATATATCAATCTGCCCGAGCCGCTCAAAACAGTGGTTCGAGCCATTCACCTACGTCACAATTAAAGGGCCCGCACAGCAGCGGATCGGGCGAATAATTAATTTCACTTTGCCGTTATTCCGTCTAGGCCCTAATCGAATCTGCGACTTCAAATGATCGATCGGCTCTCTTGTCTGACGTTCGTATTCTAATTTTTTCAGGTTGTCTCTCGACAATAGTTGACGTCACGCCGAAGGAAGCGGTCGCCCTTCCAGATGAGAACGCCACCTTCCTCTGCAGGGTCAGCGTGCCCCTGCAGTACTGCAGGGCAGAAATACCAGGCATCGGGACGCTGAATTTAAATAACAAACTTCAAAATAATAAAGGGGTAAGTTTCAAAATATGTAGTTATTTCAACGGTTAGTTATTCTTCCGTTTTAAGAGTTTAGTATGTTTATGTTAAGTATATTTTTTCTCTGACGAAGAAAAAAGTTATTCTTCTATAAAAAATATTCGTGTTGTATCAAATAATTTTTTCGTTTTATTTCTTAGGTGTCATATTATGGCGTTGGTTTAACATCGGGTCAATGCGGTTTCACAATCAATCGGGTTTCAGAAGCGAATAACGGAAAGATCACCTGCTATTTGGGCATTGAGACGCAGAGCGAAGAAGCTGTCGGTGTTATGCACTTGACAGTTGCCAGTAAGTCAAAAAAAAAAAAAAAAAAAACACGGCACAAAATATTAAAAAAAAACTCTATTTTTTAACCGTATTTTCCCCAATTTAGGAGCGCCGAAGACGCCAGAACTCGAGGTCTACACAAGGAACGACGAACCTTTCAGGATAAATGACATGCTGCACGCAACGTGCGTGGTCAAAGATGGTCGACCAGTTGCCAACATCTCTTGGTACTTAGGTATGGTGAATCTGTTGTAGAATATGTAAGTCAAAGTTAAATCTCAAGCTCTAATAGCACAAGGGAACAAATTTCCAACTAGAAACTGAAAGTGGATTTATTGTAACAGGTCTAGATTTACAGATACAGCAATACTTAAAAAAAAAGAGAAAACTGCAACAAAATCAGTTAACAAATTATATAAATTCAAATTTCAAGTACCCTTGTGTAATATTCGATTTTGGTCGTTAATTTTTTTATGTTTTTTGTTTACAAAATAGACGACGAACCGATAACTGAAGGCTTGAGTATGTACACCGTGATGGACCTGGCCAAGGAAGACCTCCACATGAAGATACAGAACCTGACCAGGCAACTTCAGGCTTCAGACCACGGCAGACACCTAAAGTGCGTCGCTTCACACCCCGCTTTGACGGGAAGCGGCAACGTCGCAATGAGGCAATTGAACGTGCAATGTGAGTACTTACCTCAACTGACTTGAGTCCCAAAGAACAGATCTTCGGAACAGGTTCAAAAAGAACATGTTCAAAAAAGAACAGTTCCAAAAGAACAGTTTTTTCGGAACAGGTTCAAAAAGAACAGGTTAAAAAAGAACAGGTTAAAAAAACAGTTCCAAAAGAACAGTTTTTTTCGGAACAGGTTCAGAAAAGAACAGGTTCAAAAAAGAACAGTTCCAAAAGAACAGGTTCAAAAAAGAACAGGTTCAAAAAAGAACAGGTTCAAAAAAGAACAGGTTCAAAAAAGAACAGGTTCAAAAAAGAACAGGTTCAAAAAAGAACAGGTTCAAAAAGGAACAGGTTCAAAAAAGAACAGGTTCAAAAAAGAACAGGTTCAAAAAAAAGAACAGGTTAAAAAAAGAACAGGTTCAAAAAAGAACAGGTTCAAAAAAGAACAGGTTCAAAAGAACAGTTTTTTCGGAACAGGTTCAAAAAAGAACAGTTCCAAAGGAACAGTTTTTTTTTTCGGACTACTTCCAAAAGAACAGTTTTTTCGGAACAGTTTTTTTATTTTATTTTAATTTTTTCTTCTTTAGATCCGCCGCTTCCGCAAGGGAACCCCATTGAGCGATTCGGGTACGAGATTGGTCAGCCGGGTGTGATTTCTGTTGAGTTGGAGGCGAATCCGCAGCCGCAGATTGAGTGGACTGTTCGCGATCAGAAGATCAGGTCGGGGTCGGTTGATAGTACGGGTCGGATTCAGGCAGAGCAGATCAGGGAGTTGGTGAGTTTGTTTTTTTTTTAACTTTCTTTTCTTGAAAAAATTCTCCTGACCAAACAACAATAGACAGGATGTTGTAATTTTCAGGATTGATTAAGCAATCCATCGGCTATCCAGAGCTGTATAGAAATAATTTTTATCCCGTCAACTTTTCTAATTATGTCACAAAATCGCGACTTTTTTCTTTCTCGTAAATCAAATCTTTGTAAAAATTCTCCTGAACAAATAACAATCGACAGAATGTTGTTATCTACAGGATTAATTAAGTAATAAATCGGTGATTCAGAGCTGTATAGAAATAATTTTTATCCCATCAACTTTTCTAGTTATGTCACAGAATCACGACTTTTTTCTTTCTCGTAAATCAAATCTTTGTAAAAATTCTCCTCACCAAACAACAATACACAGGATGTTGCAATTTTCAGGATTAATTAAGCAATCAATCGGCGATTCAGAGCTGTATAGAAATAATTTTTATCCCATCAACTTTTCTAGTTATGTCACAGAATCACGACTTTTTTCTTTCTCGTAAATCACATCTTTGTAAAAATTCTCCTCACCAAACAACAATACACAGGATGTTGCAATTTTCAGGATTAATTAAGCAATCAATCGGCGATTCAGAGCTGTATAGAAATAATTTTTATCCCATCAACTTGTCTTATAATCTTACAAAATATGAAATTGCGACTTTTCGCTCTCTCGTAAATCCTGTCTTTAATAAATTCTCTCTCCTCGAATAGGGAGGTGGCAAATATCTTGCCAACTTGAGAATAGCGGCAATCAACAAGCAAGACACCGAGACGCAGTACATCCTGACGGCCATCAACGGCATCGGAGCTCAAGACTACACCGTGCTGATATCGACGAGTCCGGAGCCGGAAGGTAGGTCTTATTTTTACGCAGTTAACAGCATATATGTGAAAATGTAAAAGACGTTGTCATTTTTCACGCTGACGTAGGCCTGCAGAAATTCATACACACATACGGTAAAGTATTTGGTATGTGATTGAATTATTTTTTTGTTTATTTTGAGCGGTAGTTTTAATTTTATCGGGCTAATTTTTGTGTTTTGATTTTTATAGGCCTGGACCTGGGTGTGGGCGGTATTATCGGCATTGTGGTTGCCCTGATGATTATTATGGTACTGATTTTCATTGTCGTCATTGCCAGGGTCAAAGGGAAATGGTGTTTTTCCGGTAAGTACTTAGACAAGTACTTTTTTCTATTTTTTTTTTTGTTGTATGCGTAGCAATTTGCATTTTGTACATAATATGTGTAGCTGTAGTCGTAAGCATTTCCTACAGGGTAATATTATATCAATTATTTTATTTGCATGAGAATATAGCCCGGAACTAATAGGTAATTTTATCATCGTGGTATTTCTGAATGTTCCTTGTCTTGCTGTATGTACTGTTTTCCTTCCGTGTTGTTTTGCATTGTCACCGTTGTCTCCTCATAGGTAGTTTGTTCTGTGTTTTCGTAGACGTTGCGTTTAGGTGTTTTTAGAATTAGTTTTTTGTTATTTTTTAAGTTTTTTTTTTAATTGTTCCGAAGAACTTTTTTGATGGAACTGTTTCAAAAATCTATTTTTTTAAACTGTTTTTTAAGCCTGTTCTTTGAATCTGTTCTTTAAACCTGTTCTTTGGAACTGTTTCCTAGAACTGTTTAGAAACCGTTCCTAGAGAACTGTTTCCTGAAACAATTTCTTGGATTTTTTTTCTTGGAATCGTTTTCTGGCACACTTTCTTGGAACAGTTTCTTGGAATTTTGGTTCTTTGAACTGTTTGAAACTATTTTGAAGATCTGTTCCTTACAACTGTTCTTTGGAACTGTTTAGAAACAGTTCTTAAAGAACTGTTTTCACCGACAAACTGGGCCTTTTAATCTATTCTTTAAAATTCTTCCCCAGAACTGTACTAGAGAACAGTTTTGAAGAACTGTTCCAAACAATTGTCCTGAAGAACTGTTCTGGTGAATAGTTTTCAAGAACTGTTCCGACAAACTGTTCTGGAGAACAATTTTGAAGAACAGTTCTGAACAATTGTTCCAAAGAACTATTCTGGAGAACAGTTTTGAAGAACTATTTTTTTAGAACTCTTTGTTGGACGTGATTCTTGGAGCTGTTCTTTGGAACGGTTTCTTGAAACAATTTTTTGGAACTGTTGTTTGGATCTATTTCTCGGAACTGTTTCTCGTAACTATCCCTCGAAGCTGTGTTTTTTTTAAGGTATGCCTTAGAACTGTTTTTCATAATTGTCCTTTGGAACTGTTTTTTTTTTTTTAACCTGTTCTTTGAAACCATTCCACGCCCAGTCTGCGCGTTTTTCCTTAGTTTGTCTCGCTCTGGTGTTGGACTTCTTGACCAAGCTGTACATAGTTGAATAGAGTTTGTGGCTAGAATTTTCTGAGGGTTTGACGTCCTATAAGTTCTGAGAGGCTAGCTTGTGTTTTTCTTTTCTAGGTGGCGCTAGGGTCATTGATTACACGACGGGTGACAATGCAGAACACCACAGGAATAGCTCCGATCCCCATCGCATAGACGGCATCGAAAACCCCAACAGGCACAGCTCGCAAGAGTACATTAACGGCAACGAGCACAAAGAGAAAGAAAAAAAAATCGACACCGCCGTTTAACTTTTTTCCCCCAATTTGTCTTCAACAATTTTCGTCTTATTATCATCTCTCCCGTATTTTAAGTTTTAAATCTTTCGGTTGATACTTAATTCCTTTTTCCGGTGGACAGTTGACGAGGAATACTACACTGCCATGGTTTTCTTTGAGAGTACTGAATTTTTAGGGTTATTTTTTTTATATATATAATACTCATCAAGCGACTGTACAAAACAAAACTCAATATGCTATCTCTCACGTAACAGTATTGACTTTTAGTTTCACGTCTTGTTCTAATTTAATTCTACTAAAAAAAAAAAACGGTTGTGCATAAAAAAAGAATCATTCCTAGTTGTTAAACTGATCTAACATTCCATTCCCAAGGTGATATTATTGTATTTTTATTTAAAAGCTTAATTTTTATATTACAATCCACAAGGAAAAAAACATCTCTTTATTATATATACATATATTTTTTTTTAAGTTAAATAATTAAGTTACACGACAATAACTTATACACTTTTCCACTATTATTATTATTATTATTATTATTCATGCGTTCATTCCCTTTTCATTTTATTATTTTAACGAAAGATGCCACAACTTCGGCATGATTGATGTGTCAAAAATACTTAATTCTAAGTAATTATTAATGTGTATAAAGTATATAAGGTTAATGTTACACTACTACATATTATATATAAATAAATAAATATTATATAAATGGAAGAAAAAAATACATTAAGCAAAATGTGTACGATATTAATTAATTAATTATTATGTACTAGCTCGATTGTTTTTTTTTTTATAAATAAATCTTGAAATTATCAATTTGGGACTTTACTCAAACACCATTTAATCATTTATTGTCATCATCTCTAAAAAAATTGATTTTATGTTCCAGGACACTCTGACAGAGTTCCACACACAGAAAAGTAAGTCTCCTCTATTATTCACCTATAAATTTCTACCCTTATTCTTTTATTTATTGTTTCAGTAGCGATACAGAGAGCGCCGATGTCGTCCGACACGCGAACGACAGGAAAAAGTTTATAGTTCCCTCAAAATTAACCTCGCTCTTCAGGAAAAAGGACAAGAGCCATCTAGCGGACGATAGCGTAGACGCGCCGAACGGTGGAGATGCGGACGCCGCGTCGACAGATGGCGCTGAGCCGGACGGTGTTGATGAGCAGAAGGCGCCGAGAGATGGCGTCGTCTACGCCGAGCTGGATCTCGTCAAGACGAATTTGAAACCGGTGGTTTTGAGCGACGACGAAAAGACGGAATACGCGGAAATTGTGTATACGAATGAAAATGAGGGCGGGAATAAGGAGAAGGCGGGTAGTTAGAGTTTTTGATTCGTCTATGTATCGAGGGTTATCCGTCCAATTATATTTTAGATTATTTTTTTAAGTGTGTATTATTAATAATATTAAAGTGATTAAAACTAATATAATTTGATATAATATAATATAAAAATAACAAATGTAAATACTGATGATTCTACGCGAAATTGTGCGTACAATTTTTTACTGTTTAGTTTACCTATATTTTTCTTGCTGTAAGAAGTACTTATTATTTTCTTAATTTGTGATCTTTTCTATTTCGATTTTTCAATAAATATCTAAAATAAAATGCTGTGAGTTTGAAATTAAAAGAATTATTCAAAAATTTAATTTTATTTTTAGATGTTAGACGAAGGCAGTTGTGCCCCCTTTTGTCTAAGCCCCGCCCTTTTGGGTTAAGCCCCGCCCACTTCCCCCAAGCCCCGCCCCATTTTGTCCAAGCCCCGCCCACTTTTCCTAAGCGCCGCCCTCTTTCGTCCAAGCCCCGCCCACTTTTCCTAAGCCCCGCCTCCTTTCGTCCAAGCCCCGTCCCTTTTGGTCTAAACCCCGCCCACTTTTCCTAAACCCCGCCCCACTTTTACTAAACCCCGCCCCTTTCGCCTAAGCCCCACCCCTTTTGGTCTAAGCCCCGCCCTTTTTGGTCTAAGCTCCGCCCCTTTCGTGTGAAGCCCCGCCCCTTTTCATCTAAACCCCGCCCACTTTTCCTAAACCCCGCCCCTTTTGATCTAAGCCCCGCCCACTTTTCCTAAGCCCCGCCCCTTTTGGTCTAAGCCCCGCCCCTTTTCATCTAAGCCCCGCCCCTTTTGGTCTAAGCCCCGCCCCTTTTGGTCTAAGCCCCGCCCACTTTTCCTAAGCCCCGCCCCTTTTGGTCTAAGCTCCGCCCCTTTTCATCTAAGCCCGCCCACTTTTCCTAAGCCCCGCCCCTTTTCATCTAAGCCCCGCCCCTTTTGATCTAAGCCCCTCCCCCTTTGGTCTAAGCCCCGCCCCTTTTCATCTAAGCCCCGCCCACTTTTCCTAAGCCCGCCCCTTTTGGTCTAAGCCCCGCCCACTTTTCCTAAGCCCCGCCCACTTTTCCTAAGCCCCGCCCCTTTTCATCTAAGCCCCGCCCACTTTTCCTAAGCCCCGCCTGATAAGCCCCGATCTGAATAGCCGATTGATTGCTTAATCAATCCTGAAAATTACAGCATCCTGTCTATTGTTGTTTGGTCAGGAGAATTTTCCAAATACAAGATATACGAGAAAGCAAAAAGTCGCGGTTGTACATTTTGTGACATTACAAGAAAAGTTGATGGGATAAAAACTATTTCTATACAGATCTGAATAGCCGATTGATTGCTTAATCAATCCTGAAAATTACAGCATCCTGTCTATCGTTGTTTGGTCAGGAGAATTTTCCAAATACAAGATATACGAGAAAGCAAAAAGTCGCAATATTACATTTTGTGACATTACAAGAAAAGTTGATGGGATAAAAACTATTTCTATACAGATCTGAATAGCCGATTGATTGCTTAATCAATCCTGAAAATTACAGCATCCTGTCTATCCTTGTTTGGTCAGAAGAATTTTCCAAATACAGGATATACGAGAAAGCAAAAAGTCGCGATTTTACATTTGGTGACATTACAAGAAAAGTTGATGGGATAAAAACTATTTCTATACAGATCTGAATAGCCGATTGATTGCTTAATCAATCCTGAAAATTACAGTATCCTGTCTATCCTTGTTTGGTCAGAAGAATTTTCCAAATACAGGATATACGAGAAAGCAAAAAGTCGCGATTTTACATTTTGTGACATTACAAGAAAAGTTGATGGGATAAAAACTATTTCTATACAGATCTGAATAGCCGATTGATTGCCTAATCAATCCTGAAAATTACAGCATCCTGTCTATTGTTGTTTGGTCAGGAGAATTTTCCAAATACAGGATATACCAGAAAGCAAAAAGTCGCGATTTTACATTTTGTGACATTACAAGAAAAGTTGATGGGATAAAAACCATTTCTATACAGATCTGAATAGCCGATTGATTGCCTAATCAATCCTGAAAATTACAGCATCCTGTCTATTGTTGTTTGGTCAGGAGAATTTTCCAAATACAGGATATACCAGAAAGCAAAAAGTCGCGATTTTATATTTTGTGACATTACAAGAAAAGTTGATGGGATAAAAACCATTTCTATACAGATCTGAATAGCCGATTGATTGCCTAATCAATCCTGAAAATTACAGCATCCTGTCTATCCTTGTTTGGTCAGAAGAATTTTCCAAATACAGGATATACGAGAAAGCAAAAAGTCGCGATTTTACATTTTGTGACATTACAAGAAAAGTTGATGGGATAAAAGTTATTTCTATACAGATCTGAATAGCCGATTGATTGCTTAATCAATCCTGAAAATTACAGCATCCTGTCTATCCTTGTTTGGTCAGAAGAATTTTCCAAATACAGGATATACGAGAAAGCAATTTTACATTTTGTGACATTACAAGAAAAGTTGATGGGATAAAAACTATTTCTATACAGATCTGAATAGCCGATTGATTGCTTAATCAATCCTGAAAATTACAGCATCCTGTCTATCCTTGTTTGGTCAGAAGAATTTTCCAAATACAGGATATACGAGAAAGCAAAAAGTCGCGATTTTACATTTTGTGACATTACAAGAAAAGTTGATGGGATAAAAACTATTTCTATACAGATCTGAATAGCCGATTGATTGCTTAATCAATCCTGAAAATTACAGCATCCTGTCTATCCTTGTTTGGTCAGAAGAATTTTCCAAATACAGGATATACGAGAAAGCAAAAAGTCGCGATTTTACATTTTGTGACATTACAAGAAAAGTTGATGGGATAAAAACTATTTCTATACAGATCTGAATAGCCGATTGATTGCTTAATCAATTCTGAAAATTACAGCATCCTGTCTGTCCTTGTTTGGTCAGAAGAATTTTCCAAATACAGGATATACGAGAAAGCAAAAAGTCGCGATTTTACATTTTGTGACATTACAAGAAAAGTTGATGGGATAAAAACTATTTCTATACAGATCTGAATAGCCGATTGATTGCTTAATCAATCCTGAAAATTACAGCATCCTGTCTATTGTTGTTTGGTCAGGAGAATTTTCCAAATACAGGATATACCAGAAAGCAAAAAGTCGCGATTTTATATTTTGTGACATTACAAGAAAAGTTGATGGGATAAAAACCATTTCTATACAGATCTGAATAGCCGATTGATTGCCTAATCAATCCTGAAAATTACAGCATCCTGTCTATCCTTGTTTGGTCAGAAGAATTTTCCAAATACAGGATATACGAGAAAGCAAAAAGTCGCGATTTTACATTTTGTGACATTACAAGAAAAGTTGATGGGATAAAAAGTTATTTCTATACAGATCTGAATAGCCGATTGATTGCTTAATCAATCCTGAAAATTACAGCATCCTGTCTATTGTTGTTTGGTCAGGAGAATTTTCCAAATACAGGATATACCAGAAAGCAAAAAGTCGCGATTTTATATTTTGTGACATTACAAGAAAAGTTGATGGGATAAAAACCATTTCTATACAGATCTGAATAGCCGATTGATTGCTTAATCAATCCTGAAAATTACAGCATCCTGTCTATCCTTGTTTGGTCAGAAGAATTTTCCAAATACAGGATATACGAGAAAGCAAAAAGTCGCAATTTTACATTTTGTGACATTACAAGAAAAGTTGATGGGATAAAAACTATTTCTATACAGATCTGAATAGCCGATTGATTGCTTAATCAATCCTGAAAATTACAGCATCCTGTCTATCCTTGTTTGGTCAGAAGAATTTTCCAAATACAGGAAATACGAGAAAGCAAAAAGTCGCGATTTTACATTTTGTGACATTACAAGAAAAGTTGATGGGATAAAAACTATTTCTATACAGATCTGAATAGCCGATTGATTGCTTAATCAATCCTGAAAATTACAGCATCCTGTCTATCCTTGTTTGGTCAGAAGAATTTTCCAAATACAGGATATACGAGAAAGCAAAAAGTCGCGATTTTACATTTTGTGACATTACGAGAAAAGTTGATGGGATAAAAACTATTTCTATACAGATCTGAATAGCCGATTGATTGCTTAATCAATCCTGAAAATTACAGCATCCTGTCTATCCTTGTTTGGTCAGAAGAATTTTCCAAATACAGGATATACGAGAAAGCAAAAAGTCGCGATTTTACATTTTGTGACATTACAAGAAAAGTTGATGGGATAAAAACTATTTCTATACAGATCTGAATAGCCGATTGATTGCTTAATCAATCCTGAAAATTACAGCATCCTGTCTATCCTTGTTTGGTCAGAAGAATTTTCCAAATACAGGATATACGAGAAAGCAAAAAGTCGCGATTTTACATTTTGTGACATTACAAGAAAAGTTGATGGGATAAAAACTATTTCTATACAGATCTGAATAGCCGATTGATTGCTTAATCAATCCTGAAAATTACAGCATCCTGTCTATCCTTGTTTGGTCAGAAGAATTTTCCAAATACAAGATATACGAGAAAGCAAAAAGTCGCGATTTTACATTTTGTGACATTACAAGAAAAGTTGATGGGATAAAAGTTATTTCTATACAGATCTGAATAGCCGATTGATTGCTTAATCAATCCTGAAAATTACAGCATCCTGTCTATTGTTGTTTGGTCAGGAGAATTTTCCAAATACAGGATATACGAGAAAGCAAAAAGTCGCGGTTGTACATTTTGTGACATTACAAGAAAAGTTGATGGGATACAAGTAATTTCTATACAGATCTGAATAGCTGATTGATTGCTTAATCAATCCTGAAAATTACAGCATCCTGTCTGTTATTGTTTGGTCAGGGAAATTTTCCAAATACAGGATATACGAGAAAGCAAAAAGTCGCGGTTGTACATTTTGTGACATTACAAGAAAAGTTGATGGGATAAAAACTATTTCTATACAGATCTGAATAGCCGATTGATTGCTTAATCAATCCTGAAAATTACAGCATCCTGTCTATCCTTGTTTGGTCAGAAAAATTTTCCAAATACAGGATATACGAGAAAGCAAAAAGTCGCGATTTTATATTTTGTGACATTACAAGAAAAGTTGATGGGATAAAAACCATTTCTATACAGATCTGAATAGCCGATTGATTGCCTAATCAATCCTGAAAATTACAGCATCCTGTCTATCCTTGTTTGGTCAGAAGAATTTTCCAAATACAGGATATACGAGAAAGCAAAAAGTCACAATTTTACATTTTGTGACATTACAAGAAAAGTTGATGGGATAAAAACTATTTCTATACAGATCTGAATAGCCGATTGATTGCTTAATCAATCCTGAAAATTACAGCATCCTGTCTATCCTTGTTTGGTCAGAAGAATTTTCCAAATACAGGATATACGAGAAAGCAAAAAGTCGCAATTTTACATTTTGTGACATTACAAGAAAAGTTGATGGGATAAAAACTATTTCTATACAGATCTGAATAGCCGATTGATTGCTTAATCAATCCTGAAAATTACAGCATCCTGTCTATCCTTGTTTGGTCAGAAGAATTTTCCAAATACAGGATATACGAGAAAGCAAAAAGTCGCGATTTTACATTTTGTGACATTACAAGAAAAGTTGATGGGATAAAAACTATTTCTATACAGATCTGAATAGCCGATTGATTGCTTAATCAATCCTGAAAATTACAGCATCCTGTCTATCCTTGTTTGGTCAGAAGAATTTTCCAAATACAGGATATACGAGAAAGCAAAAAGTCGCGATTTTACATTTTGTGACATTACAAGAAAAGTTGATGGGATAAAAACTATTTCTATACAGATCTGAATAGCCGATTGATTGCTTAATCAATCCTGAAAATTACAGCATCCTGTCTCCTTGTTTGGTCAGAAGAATTTTCCAAATACAGGATATACGAGAAAGCAAAAAGTCGCGATTTTACATTTTGTGACATTACAAGAAAAGTTGATGGGATAAAAACTATTTCTATACAGATCTGAATAGCCGATTGATTGCTTAATCAATCCTGAAAATTACAGCATCCTGTCTATCCTTGTTTGGTCAGAAGAATTTTCCAAATACAAGATATACGAGAAAGCAAAAAGTCGCGATTTTACATTTTGTGACATTACAAGAAAAGTTGATGGGATAAAAGTTATTTCTATACAGATCTGAATAGCTGATTGATTGCTTAATCAATCCTGAAAATTACAGCATCCTGTCTGTTATTGTTTGGTCAGGGAAATTTTCCAAATACAGGATATACGAGAAAGCAAAAAGTCGCGGTTGTACATTTTGTGACATTACAAGAAAAGTTGATGGGATAAAAACTATTTCTATACAGATCTGAATAGCCGATTGATTGCTTAATCAATCCTGAAAATTACAGCATCCTGTCTATCCTTGTTTGGTCAGAAGAATTTTCCAAATACAGGATATACGAGAAAGCAAAAAGTCGCGATTTTACATTTTGTGACATTACAAGAAAAGTTGATGGGATAAAAGTTATTTCTATACAGATCTGAATAGCCGATTGATTGCTTAATCAATCCTGAAAATTACAGCATCCTGTCTATCCTTGTTTGGTCAGAAGAATTTTCCAAATACAGGATATACGAGAAAGCAAAAAGTCACAATTTTACATTTTGTGACATTACAAGAAAAGTTGATGGGATAAAAACTATTTCTATACAGATCTGAATAGCCGATTGATTGCTTAATCAATCCTGAAAATTACAGCATCCTGTCTATTGTTGTTTGGTCAGGAGAATTTTCCAAATACAGGATATACGAGAAAGCAAAAAGTCGCGGTTGTACATTTTGTGACATTACAAGAAAAGTTGATGGGATAAAAGTTATTTCTATACAGATCTGAATAGCCGATTGATTGCTTAATCAATCCTGAAAATTACAGCATCCTGTCTATTGTTGTTTGGTCAGGAGAATTTTCCAAATACAGGATATACGAGAAAGCAAAAAGTCGCGGTTGTACATTTTGTGACATTACAAGAAAAGTTGATGGGATACAAGTAACTTCTATACAGATCTGAATAGCTGATTGATTGCTTAATCAATCCTGAAAATTACAGCATCCTGTCTGTTATTGTTTGGTCAGGGAAATTTTCCAAATACAGGATATACGAGAAAGCAAAAAGTCGCGGTTGTACATTTTGTGACATTACAAGAAAAGTTGATGGGATAAAAACTATTTCTATACAGATCTGAATAGCCGATTGATTGCTTAATCAATCCTGAAAATTACAGCATCCTGTCTATCCTTGTTTGGTCAGAAAAATTTTCCAAATACAGGATATACGAGAAAGCAAAAAGTCGCGATTTTATATTTTGTGACATTACAAGAAAAGTTGATGGGATAAAAACCATTTCTATACAGATCTGAATAGCCGATTGATTGCCTAATCAATCCTGAAAATTACAGCATCCTGTCTATCCTTGTTTGGTCAGAAGAATTTTCCAAATACAGGATATACGAGAAAGCAAAAAGTCACAATTTTACATTTTGTGACATTACAAGAAAAGTTGATGGGATAAAAACTATTTCTATACAGATCTGAATAGCCGATTGATTGCTTAATCAATCCTGAAAATTACAGCATCCTGTCTATCCTTGTTTGGTCAGAAGAATTTTCCAAATACAGGATATACGAGAAAGCAAAAAGTCGCAATTTTACATTTTGTGACATTACAAGAAAAGTTGATGGGATAAAAACTATTTCTATACAGATCTGAATAGCCGATTGATTGCTTAATCAATCCTGAAAATTACAGCATCCTGTCTATCCTTGTTTGGTCAGAAGAATTTTCCAAATACAGGATATACGAGAAAGCAAAAAGTCGCGATTTTACATTTTGTGACATTACAAGAAAAGTTGATGGGATAAAAACTATTTCTATACAGATCTGAATAGCCGATTGATTGCTTAATCAATCCTGAAAATTACAGCATCCTGTCTATCCTTGTTTGGTCAGAAGAATTTTCCAAATACAGGATATACGAGAAAGCAAAAAGTCGCGATTTTACATTTTGTGACATTACAAGAAAAGTTGATGGGATAAAAACTATTTCTATACAGATCTGAATAGCCGATTGATTGCTTAATCAATCCTGAAAATTACAGCATCCTGTCTCCTTGTTTGGTCAGAAGAATTTTCCAAATACAGGATATACGAGAAAGCAAAAAGTCGCGATTTTACATTTTGTGACATTACAAGAAAAGTTGATGGGATAAAAACTATTTCTATACAGATCTGAATAGCCGATTGATTGCTTAATCAATCCTGAAAATTACAGCATCCTGTCTATCCTTGTTTGGTCAGAAGAATTTTCCAAATACAAGATATACGAGAAAGCAAAAAGTCGCGATTTTACATTTTGTGACATTACAAGAAAAGTTGATGGGATAAAAGTTATTTCTATACAGATCTGAATAGCTGATTGATTGCTTAATCAATCCTGAAAATTACAGCATCCTGTCTGTTATTGTTTGGTCAGGGAAATTTTCCAAATACAGGATATACGAGAAAGCAAAAAGTCGCGGTTGTACATTTTGTGACATTACAAGAAAAGTTGATGGGATAAAAACTATTTCTATACAGATCTGAATAGCCGATTGATTGCTTAATCAATCCTGAAAATTACAGCATCCTGTCTATCCTTGTTTGGTCAGAAGAATTTTCCAAATACAGGATATACGAGAAAGCAAAAAGTCGCGATTTTACATTTTGTGACATTACAAGAAAAGTTGATGGGATAAAAGTTATTTCTATACAGATCTGAATAGCCGATTGATTGCTTAATCAATCCTGAAAATTACAGCATCCTGTCTATCCTTGTTTGGTCAGAAGAATTTTCCAAATACAGGATATACGAGAAAGCAAAAAGTCACAATTTTACATTTTGTGACATTACAAGAAAAGTTGATGGGATAAAAACTATTTCTATACAGATCTGAATAGCCGATTGATTGCTTAATCAATCCTGAAAATTACAGCATCCTGTCTATCCTTGTTTGGTCAGAAGAATTTTCCAAATACAGGATATACGAGAAAGCAAAAAGTCGCGATTTTACATTTTGTGACATTACAAGAAAAGTTGATGGGATAAAAACTATTTCTATACAGATCTGAATAGCCGATTGATTGCTTAATCAATCCTGAAAATTACAGCATCCTGTCTATCCTTGTTTGGTCAGAAGAATTTTCCAAATACAGGATATACGAGAAAGCAAAAAGTCGCGATTTTACATTTTGTGACATTACAAGAAAAGTTGATGGGATAAAAACTATTTCTATACAGATCTGAATAGCCGATTGATTGCTTAATCAATCCTGAAAATTACAGCATCCTGTCTATCCTTGTTTGGTCAGAAGAATTTTCCAAATACAGGATATACGAGAAAGCAAAAAGTCGCGATTTTACATTTTGTGACATTACAAGAAAAGTTGATGGGATAAAAACTATTTCTATACAGATCTGAATAGCCGATTGATTGCTTAATCAATCCTGAAAATTACAGCATCCTGTCTCCTTGTTTGGTCAGAAGAATTTTCCAAATACAGGATATACGAGAAAGCAAAAAGTCGCGATTTTACATTTTGTGACATTACAAGAAAAGTTGATGGGATAAAAACTATTTCTATACAGATCTGAATAGCCGATTGATTGCTTAATCAATCCTGAAAATTACAGCATCCTGTCTATCCTTGTTTGGTCAGAAGAATTTTCCAAATACAAGATATACGAGAAAGCAAAAAGTCGCGATTTTACATTTTGTGACATTACAAGAAAAGTTGATGGGATAAAAGTTATTTCTATACAGATCTGAATAGCCGATTGATTGCTTAATCAATCCTGAAAATTACAGCATCCTGTCTATTGTTGTTTGGTCAGGAGAATTTTCCAAATACAGGATATACGAGAAAGCAAAAAGTCGCGGTTGTACATTTTGTGACATTACAAGAAAAGTTGATGGGATAAAAGTTATTTCTATACAGATCTGAATAGCTGATTGATTGCTTAATCAATCCTGAAAATTACAGCATCCTGTCTGTTATTGTTTGGTCAGGGAAATTTTCCAAATACAGGATATACGAGAAAGCAAAAAGTCGCGGTTGTACATTTTGTGACATTACAAGAAAAGTTGATGGGATAAAAACTATTTCTATACAGATCTGAATAGCCGATTGATTGCTTAATCAATCCTGAAAATTACAGCATCCTGTCTATCCTTGTTTGGTCAGAAAAATTTTCCAAATACAGGATATACGAGAAAGTAAAAAGTCGCGATTTTACATTTGGTGACATTACAAGAAAAGTTGATGGGATAAAAGTTATTTCTATACAGATCTGAATAGCAGATTGATTGCTTAATCAATCCTGAAAATTACAGCATCCTGTCTGTTATTGTTTGGTCAGGGAAATTTTCCAAATACAGGATATACGAGAAAGCAAAAAGTCGCGATTTTACATTTGGTGACATTACAAGAAAAGTTGATGGGATAAAAGTTATTTCTATACAGATCTGAATAGCAGATTGATTGCTTAATCAATCCTGAAAATTACAGCATCCTGTCTGTTATTGTTTGGTCAGGGAAATTTTCCAAATACAGGATATACGAGAAAGCAAAAAGTCGCGATTTTACATTTGGTGACATTACAAGAAAAGTTGATGGGATAAAAGTTATTTCTATACAGATCTGAATAGCAGATTGATTGCTTAATCAATCCTGAAAATTACAGCATCCTGTCTGTTATTGTTTGGTCAGGGAAATTTTCCAAATACAGGATATACGAGAAAGCAAAAAGTCGCGATTTTACATTTGGTGACATTACAAGAAAAGTTGATGGGATAAAAGTTATTTCTATACAGATCTGAATAGCAGATTGATTGCTTAATCAATCCTGAAAATTACAGCATCCTGTCTATCCTTGTTTGGTCAGGGAAATTTTCCAAATACAGGATATACGAGAAAGCAAAAAGTCGCGGTTGTACATTTTGTGACATTACAAGAAAAGTTGATGGGATAAAAACTATTTCTATACAGATCTGAATAGCCGATTGATTGCTTAATCAATCCTGAAAATTACAGCATCCTGTCTATCCTTGTTTGGTCAGAAGAATTTTCCAAATACAGGATATACGAGAAAGCAAAAAGTCGCGATTTTACATTTTGTGACATTGCAACAAAAGTTGATGGGATAAAAACTATTTCTATACAGATCTGAATAGCCGATTGATTGCTTAATCAATCCTGAAAATTACAGCATCCCTTTTCATCTAAGCCCCGCCCACTTTTCCTAAGCCCCGCCCCCTTTTCATCTAAGCCCCGCCCACTTTTCCTAAGCCCCGCCCCTTTTGGTCTAAGCCCCGCCCCTTTTGGTCTAAGCCCCGCCCACTCTTCCCAAGCCCCGCCCCTTTTGGTCTAAGCCCCGCCCCTTTTCATCTAAGCCCCGCCCACTTTTCCTAAGCCCCGCCCCTTTTGGTCTAAGCCCCGACCCTTTTGGTCTAAGCCCCGCCCTTTTTCATCTAAGCCCCGCCCCTTTTCATCTAAGCCCCGCCCACTCTTCCTAAGCCCCGCCCACTTTTCATCTAGGCCCCGCCCACTTTTCCTAAGCCCCGCCCCCTTTGGTCTAAGCCCCGCCCCTTTTGGTCTAAGCCCCGCCTACTTTTCCTAAGCCCCGCCCCTTTTAATCTAAGCCCCGCCCACTTTTCCTAAGCCCCGCCCCTTTTGGCCTAAGCCCCGCCCACTCTTCCTAAGCCCCGCCCACTTTTCATCTGGGCCCCGCCCACTTTTCCTAAGCCCCGCCCCTTTTGGTCTAAGCCCCGCCCACTCTTCCTAAGCCCCGCCCACTTTTCATCTAGGCCCCGCCCACTTTTCCTAAGCCCCGCCCCTTTTGGTCTAAGCCTCGCCCCTTTCCATCTAAGCCCCGCCCACTTTTCCTAAGCCCCGCCCCTTTTGGTCTAAGCCCCGCCCCCTTTTCATCTAAGCCCCGCCCACTTTTCTTAAGCCCCGCCCCTTTTGGTCTAAGCCCCGCCCCTTTTCATCTAAGCCCCGCCCCCTTTTGGTCTAAGCCCCGCCCCTTTCCATCTAAGCCCCGCCCACTTTTTCTAAGCACCGCCCCTTTTGATCTAAGCCCCGCCCCTTTTCATCTAAGCCCCGCCCACTTTTCCTAAGCCCCGCCCCTTTTCTCCTAAGCCCCGCCCCTTTAGTGTGAAGCCCCGCCCCTTTTCATCTAAGCCCCGCCCACTTTTCCTAAGCCCCGCCCACTTTTCCTAAGCCCCGCCTCTTTTAATCTAAGCCCCGCCCAATTTTCCTAAGCCCCGCCCCTTTTCATCTAAGCCCCGCCCATTTCGGTCTAAGGCCCGCCCCTTTTGGTCTAAACCCCGCCCACTTTTCCTAAGCCCCGCCCCTTTTCATCTAAGCCCCGCCCTTTTTGGTCTAAGCCCCGCCCCTTTTCATCTAAGCCCCGCCCACTTTTTCTAAGCCCCGCCCCTTTTAGTCTAAGCCCCCGCCTCTTTTCATATAAGCCCCGCCCACTTTTCCCCCTTATCCCTAATAGATCATCTATCTCTCTCTCTCTGGCCTTTGTCTTGTTCTTTCTATACTTTATGGTCAAGGAAATAAATAAACAAAACATTATTAGGTTATAAATAAAGTTTATTATTTATTAAAAAAAGGTATACATAAAAATCAATAGTGCTTAACATATAAAATGCAACTTATAACAAATATACAGAGACATATTTATACTTAAAATTTACAAATGCGTTAGTTTGTTTAAATAAAGATAATCTTAAAATATTTATGGTGGAAGTCTACCCTCAGATATAGCCCATAAAAACATAGCACTTTCAATCTGAGAGAAAAGTACACGCTGTTTTCCTAAAATGCATTTCAGTGCCATTTTGGACACCAAGAGGCATTAATTGAAGGTAGACTTACACCTGAACATGTTAGGTTACGTATTTAGAACGGCGAGTCTCAAAAATTGGAATGACAAACATCTTAAATAGGTTTGTTTTTTTTTTTTTAGTAAAACTTTTTTTTAGTAAAACGCTTTTCTCGTTAGTATAGAGAGTCTAAATCTAAGCTACGGTGTTAGAAAAATACACTAATCTATCCTGAGTTAGATAAAAACCTCTATCCACTACAGTAGACATCATGGCGGAGAAATACATCCTACCAGTTGAGTACAATAGTCGAGCATCACTCTTCAACTATTGCACATACCATTTAGTATTTCGCACAATTACAATCTATTGAGCCTGCTTCTCCGTGACGTTGGAGCCAAAAAAACTCATTAACAAAAACAAGTAACGATTCAAAAATTTGAGAGAAATACGTAAAGCACCTTTCTGGGCTGGTCACAAAAAATATATACAACAAATATACATATACAGAGTGGTGATAAAGTTCGAAACAAAAATTCATAATATCGTAATATTCAATATTACGTTCCCCTAATAACGTTTTCAAGAAAAACGTTCGGACTTAATCACCATTCTGTATGGGAACAATTAAACACTCAGCAATCAAATTACTTAACAATCAAATCACTTAGCAATCAAAATACTCAGCAATCGAAACACTCAGCAACGAAATTACTCAGCAATCAAAACATTCAGCAATCTCTTAGCACCATACTTCCTTTCTCTCCGCTCCCCGGCCCGAAACTATTTAACGGGGGCCGGAATCCTAGTCGCCAAATTGGCCCTAGAGTCCTTCCTCGTCCTCGCCGGCTTCTGTTCCTCGTTCTTGATATCCTGGAACTCGTTCAGCGAATTCTGACTCACGTACTGCCTCAACAACTTATGCACCTCCTCTATCACCACCGAATCATCAACCGCATGTTTCGCCGCCTGTATCAACTCCTGCCGCAAATTCAACTTCGTCGGAGACGTATTCGCCGACTGAACGCTTCTTTTCACAGGCTGAAAGCTAGCAATGCTCCTCCTTGCCGGAGAAGTCCTATTGAAAGGTGACGTGAAAGATTCAGGCGTCAAATTCGGTCGGACGTTTTTTGGCTTCCCGTTCAAACTGCCGTTGCTCGGTTTCTGCAGGGTTTTTCTGGGGGAAGATGGTGGGATTCTGGAGGGTAATGGAGTCTCCATCACGCCTAGGCTGTTCGAACGCCCGGGCATTTTTGGTGGGGGGATGGTATGCTGGTGCGATTTTTGGATTTTTTCGTTTGGGTTGTAGATTTTATCGGAGAAGTTGGTCTTGCGGAGCCCCATGTCGTTGGTGTCGTCCAGGTCTAGCTCGTCGTGATGCTCTGCAAGGTTGCACGAATTTTTACAAAGATGTGTTTTACGAGAAAGCAAAAAGTCGCGGTTGTACATTTTGTGACATTACAAGAAAAGTTGATGGGATAAAAACTATTTCTATACAGATCTGAATAGCCGATTGATTGCTTAATCAATCCTGAAAATTACAGAATCCTGTCTATCCTTGTTTGGTCAGGAGAATTTTTACAAATATGTGTGATTTTACATTTTGCGACATTACAAGAAAGACATTACCACTACAACGTACTCACCTAAATATTCTGCATCTTCCGCAGAATTCTGACTGTACACCGAGTTCCTATTCTTCTTATCCGTCGCGGCAACCACCCCCAAACTCCTGTACCCCTCATCAGACACCTCAGACGTATTATCACTATGATCAGTCGAATGATCAGACACCAACAAAACAGCCTCAGACTTTAAAGTAACGGGAATCTGAATGCTCGAAATTATATTCGACGGATTTTTCGCGTTGGCATGCTTGGCCAAATGCTTTGGACTGCTGGTATTGCTAGAGGACTGCGTTGGAAGATAGGGCAAAGATTGAGGCCCTTGAGGAGTCCGTGGACTATTTTTTGTGGTCAATTTTGTGTGATGTGTCGAAGTAAAATTTGGTGTAGGACTTCTAGAACGATTGATAGGTGGCGCGAGTGATTTCCTGTGGAGATTTGGACTTGCAGATCTTCTGGAGTCTTGTGTCTTTAGGCTTGTGGCTGAGGGTGATCTAGATCGAGCCCTGTCGCCACCTGGTAGTGATAAATAGTTCTTCTTGTCGTCGGTGGTATTGGAGTGGTTGGGTACCCTATCGCTGGTTCCCCTGTGGAAAATTGACGGGATAGAAACGATTTCTATACAGGTTTAGTTAATATATTGATTGGTTAATCAATCTTGAAAATCACAATCTTCTATCCATTGTGGTTTAGTCAAGGGAACTAGTCAAAGTTGCGAGTCAGATATGCTAGTAAGAAATGAAATGTGACCAGTTGACATTTTGTGATTTTACAAGCAAATTTGCCAGGATAAAAATTATTCCTTTACAGCTCTGGTTAACAGATTAATTGTTTAATCAATCCTGAAAATCACAACCTCCTATCGATTGTGGTTTAGTCAAGGGAACTAGTCAACGTTGCGAGTCGGCTATGCGAGTAAGAAATGAAATGTGACCAGTTGACATTTTGTGATTTTACAAGCAAATTTGCCAAGATAAAAATTATTCCTTTACAGCTCTGGTTAACAGATTAATTGTTTAATCAATCCTGAAAATCACAACCTCCTATCGATTGTGGTTTAGTCAAGGGAACTAGTCAACGTTGCGAGTCAGCTATGCGAGTAAGAAATGAAATGTGACCGATTGACATTTTGTGATATTACAAGCAAATTTGCCAGGATAAAAATTATTCCTTTACAGCTCTGGTTAACAGATTAATTGTTTAATCAATCCTGAAAATCACAACCTCCTATCTATTGCGGTTTAGTCAAGGAAACTAGTCAAAGTTGCGAGTCAGATATGCGAGTAAGAAATGAAATGTGACCAGTTGACATTTTGTGATATTACAAGCAAATTTGCCAGGATAAAAATTATTCCTTTACAGCTCTGGTTAACAGATTAATTGTTTAACTAATCCTGAAAATCACAACCTCCTATCTATTGCGGTTTAGTCAAGGGAACTAGTCAAAGTTGCGAGTCAGATATGCGAGTAAGAAATGAAATGACCAGTTGATATTTTGTGATTTTATAAGCAAATTTGACAGGATAAAAATTATTCCTTTACAGCTCTGGTTAACAGATTAATTTGTTAATCATTCCTGAAAATCACAACCTCCTATCAATTGTGGTTTAGTCAAGGGAACTAGTCAAAGTTGCGAGTCAGCTATGCGAGTAAGAAATGAAATGTGACCCGTTGACATTTTGTTATTTTACAAGCAAATTTGCCAGGATAAAAATTATTCCTTTACAGCTCTGGTTAACAGATTAATTTGTTAATCATTCCTGAAAATCACAACCTCCTATCAATTGTGGTTTAGTCAAGGAAACTAGTCAAAGTTGCGAGTCAGATATGCGAGTAAGAAATGAAATGTGACCAGTTGACATTTTGTGATATTACAAGAAAATTTGCCAGGATAAAAATTATTCCTTTACAGCTCTGGTTAACAGATTAATTGTTTAACTAATCCTGAAAATCACAATCTCCTATCTATTGCGGTTTAGTCAAGGGAACTAGTCAAAGTTGCGAGTCAGATATGCGAGTAAGAAATGAAATGTGACCAGTTGACATTTTGTGATTTTACAAGCAAATTTGCCAGGATAAAAATTATTCCTTTGCAGCTCTGGTTAACAGATTAACTGTTTAATCAATTCTGAAAATCACAACCTCCTATCTATCGTGGTTTAGTCAAGGGAACTAGTCAAAGTTGCGAGTCAGATATGCGAGTAAGAAATGAAATGACCAGTTGATATTTTGTGATTTTATAAGCAAATTTGACAGGATAAAAATTATTCCTTTACAGCTCTGGTTAACAGATTAATTGTTTAACTAATCCTGAAAATCACAACCTCCTATCTATTGTGGTTTAGTCAATGGAACTAGTCAAAGTTAGGATTTGGGAGTAATGATTTGCGAGTCAGATATATATTTTATGACTTTACAAGCAAATTTACCGGAATAAAAATGATTTCTACACAGCACTGGTTAACAGATTAATTGTTTAATCATTACTGAAAATACCACTCACCGTTCGTAATAAACTTGCGCTCCAGCCAAATCCATCGCACCTGGTTTATTGACCAGCCTAGCACCTTGCGTCTTGATATGCTGCGCCCTACACCTACAGGGGTCGTGTTTGTCCAAATAATGCGCCAGAGTGTCCCAGCCACCACCAACTCGTACCATCACGTGGTTCCTCAATATCTACAAAAGAACTCATTGGGGTTTACACACTCAAAAAACAAACAAACAAAAAACAAGAAAATATTGCAATAAGAAAAAAAAAACAGCAAAACAAATCAAAACGCAATCAGACAAAATCTACGATGACAAATGATTAATAATTTCGCGAAATTAATTGAACGAACGTCACTATTTTTGATGTATGACAAGACAGGTACTTCACAAGTAAATTTGAGGTACAACAACAAGTTTAATAACTTTATCTTGGTGCCATCTTTAGATGTACTGACATAGATTGTATTGTAGATTGATTATAGGATACACTTACCCTGACAAAAATCAGTACTTTCGTGTCTCCAATTCGATATTTTCCTTCGGAAACCCTGATCATTGGAAATTGCGTTGGGCAGGTGCACTGAGCAACCAAATCTCTGACCTATAAGGAAAAATAATCAGATAAATTCAAGGAAAATAATACTAGAATAAAAGATCAAACAAACATCGACAAAATTCTAGTTTCTGGGGCCAATACATTCAACAGAAATGAGTGAAGCATAGTTAAGAAGCATATAAAAACACTCCACAAGAATTTTGGTCTTTGTCTGTGCGTAGAAAATGACATTGAGGTGATTATTGTGCATGGAAAATGTTGTGATTGGACGCAGTTGCTGTATGCTGGTGGTATGATGCCTTTTGATGCCACAAATGAACGAAAATGTGCGCCCTATTTGTGTTTCCGTTACCTGAAAAGCTATGGACAACAGTTCATAGTCGTCCAGATTACTTCTAGCCAGTTTTTTGGCGTGCTTTGCCGCCATCTTTACAATATTCCACGAGAAAGACATACAAAACAAGAAAATACATATCTCTATATTAAACGTTTCTGTGGACTAATTTGCCGGAATAAAAATTATTTCTAGACAGATCTAGTTAATTGATTGATTGGTTAATCAATCCTAAAAATCACAACCTCCTAGCTATTGTGGTCTAGTCAGGAGAACTAGTCAAAGTTAGGATTTGCAAGTCAGATATACGAGGGAACAGAAAATGTGACGAGTTTTACATATTGTGACTTTGCGAGCAGATTTGTCGGAATAAAAATTATTTCTATACAGCTCTAGTTAATTGATTGATTGGTTAATTAATCTTGAAAATCACAATCTCCTATCTATTGTGGTCTAGTCAGGAGAACTAGTCAAAGTTAGGATTTGCAAGTCAGATATACGAGGGGACAGAAAATGTGACGAGTTTTACATATTGTGACTTTGCGAGCAGATTTGTCGGAATAAAAATTATTTCTATACAGCTCTAGTTAACTGATTGATTGGTTAATCAATCTTGAAAATCACAATCTCCTAGCTATTGTGGTCTAGTCAGGAGAACTAGTCAAAGTTAGGATTTGCAAGTCAGATATACGAGGGGACAGAAAATGTGACGAGTTTTACATATTGTGACTTTGCGAGCAGATTTGTCGGAATAAAAATTATTTCTTTACAGCTCTAGTTAACTGATTGATTGGTTAATCAATCTTGAAAATCACAATCTCCTAGCTATTGTGGTCTAGTCAGGAGAACTAGTCAAAGTTAGGATTCGCAAGTCAGATATGCGAGTCAGATATACGAGGGGACAGAAAATGTGACGAGTTTTACATATTGTGACTTTGCGAGCAGATTTGTCGGAATAAAAATTATTTCTATACAGCTCTAGTTAACTGATTGATTGGTTAATCAATCCTGAAAATCACAATCTCCTAGCTATTGTGGTCTAGTCAGGAGAACTAGTCAAAGTTAGGATTCGCAAGTCAGATATGCGAGTCAGATATACGAGGGGACAGAAAATGTGACGAGTTTTACATATTGTGACTTTGCGAGCAGATTTGTCGGAATAAAAATTATTTCTATACAGCTCTAGTTAATTGATTGATTGGTTAATTAATCTTGAAAATCACAATCTCCTATCTATTGTGGTCTAGTCAGGAGAACTAGTCAAAGTTAGGATTTGCAAGTCAGATATACGAGGGGACAGAAAATGTGACGAGTTTTACATATTGTGACTTTGCGAGCAGATTTGTCGGAATAAAAATTATTTCTTTACAGCTCTAGTTAACTGATTGATTGGTTAATCAATCTTGAAAATCACAATCTCCTAGCTATTGTGGTCTAGTCAGGAGAACTAGTCAAAGTTAGGATTCGCAAGTCAGATATGCGAGTCAGATATACGAGGGGACAGAAAATGTGACGAGTTTTACATATTGTGACTTTGCGAGCAGATTTGTCGGAATAAAAATTATTTCTATACAGCTCTAGTTAACTGATTGATTGGTTAATCAATCCTGAAAATCACAATCTCCTAGCTATTGTGGTCTAGTCAGGAGAACTAGTCAAAGTTAGGATTTGCAAGTCAGATATACGAGGGAACAGAAAATGTGACGAGTTTTACATATTGTGACTTTGCGAGCAGATTTGTCGGAATAAAAATTATTTCTATACAGCTCTAGTTAATTGATTGATTGGTTAATTAATCTTGAAAATCACAATCTCCTATCTATTGTGGTCTAGTCAGGAGAACTAGTCAAAGTTAGGATTTGCAAGTCAGATATACGAGGGGACAGAAAATGTGACGAGTTTTACATATTGTGACTTTGCGAGCAGATTTGTCGGAATAAAAATTATTTCTATACAGCTCTAGTTAACTGATTGATTGGTTAATCAATCTTGAAAATCACAATCTCCTAGCTATTGTGGTCTAGTCAGGAGAACTAGTCAAAGTTAGGATTTGCAAGTCAGATATACGAGGGGACAGAAAATGTGACGAGTTTTACATATTGTGACTTTGCGAGCAGATTTGTCGGAATAAAAATTATTTCTATACAGCTCTAGTTAACTGATTGATTGGTTAATCAATCTTGAAAATCACAATCTCCTAGCTATTGTGGTCTAGTCAGGAGAACTAGTCAAAGTTAGGATTCGCAAGTCAGATATGCGAGTCAGATATACGAGGGGACAGAAAATGTGACGAGTTTTACATATTGTGACTTTGCGAGCAGATTTGTCGGAATAAAAATTATTTCTATACAGCTCTAGTTAACTGATTGATTGGTTAATCAATCCTGAAAATCACAATCTCCTAGCTATTGTGGTCTAGTCAGGAGAACTAGTCAAAGTTAGGATTTGCAAGTCAGATATACGAGGGGACAGAAAATGTGACGAGTTTTACATATTGTGACTTTGCGAGCAGATTTGTCGGAATAAAAATTATTTCTTTACAGCTCTAGTTAACTGATTGATTGGTTAATCAATCTTGAAAATCACAATCTCCTAGCTATTGTGGTCTAGTCAGGAGAACTAGTCAAAGTTAGGATTCGCAAGTCAGATATGCGAGTCAGATATACGAGGGGACAGAAAATGTGACGAGTTTTACATATTGTGACTTTGCGAGCAGATTTGTCGGAATAAAAATTATTTCTATACAGCTCTAGTTAATTGATTGATTGGATAATCAATCTTGAAAATCACAACCTCCTAGCTATTGTGGTCTAGTCAGGAGAACTAGTCAAAGTTAGGATTCGCAAGTCAGATATGCGAGTCAGATATACGAGGGGACAGAAAATGTGACGAGTTTTACATATTGTGACTTTGCGAGCAGATTTGTCGGAATAAAAATTATTTCTATACAGCTCTAGTTAACTGATTGATTGGTTAATCAATCTTGAAAATCACAATCTCCTAGCTATTGTGGTCTAGTCAGGAGAACTAGTCAAAGTTAGGATTTGCAAGTCAGATATGCGAGTCAGATATACGAGGGGACAGAAAATGTGACGAGTTTTACATATTGTGACTTTGCGAGCAGATTTGTCGGAATAAAAATTATTTCTATACAGCTCTAGTTAACTGATTGATTGGTTAATCAATCTTGAAAATCACAATCTCCTAGCTATTGTGGTCTAGTCAGGAGAACTAGTCAAAGTTAGGATTTGCAAGTCAGATATACGAGGGGACAGAAAATGTGACGAGTTTTACATATTGTGACTTTGCGAGCAGATTTGTCGGAATAAAAATTATTTCTTTACAGCTCTAGTTAACTGATTGATTGGTTAATCAATCTTGAAAATCACAATCTCCTAGCTATTGTGGTCTAGTCAGGAGAACTAGTCAAAGTTAGGATTCGCAAGTCAGATATGCGAGTCAGATATACGAGGGGACAGAAAATGTGACGAGTTTTACATATTGTGACTTTGCGAGCAGATTTGTCGGAATAAAAATTATTTCTATACAGCTCTAGTTAACTGATTGATTGGTTAATCAATCCTGAAAATCACAATCTCCTAGCTATTGTGGTCTAGTCAGGAGAACTAGTCAAAGTTAGGATTCGCAAGTCAGATATGCGAGTCAGATATACGAGGGGACAGAAAATGTGACGAGTTTTACATATTGTGACTTTGCGAGCAGATTTGTCGGAATAAAAATTATTTCTATACAGCTCTAGTTAATTGATTGATTGGTTAATTAATCTTGAAAATCACAATCTCCTATCTATTGTGGTCTAGTCAGGAGAACTAGTCAAAGTTAGGATTTGCAAGTCAGATATACGAGGGGACAGAAAATGTGACGAGTTTTACATATTGTGACTTTGCGAGCAGATTTGTCGGAATAAAAATTATTTCTTTACAGCTCTAGTTAACTGATTGATTGGTTAATCAATCTTGAAAATCACAATCTCCTAGCTATTGTGGTCTAGTCAGGAGAACTAGTCAAAGTTAGGATTCGCAAGTCAGATATGCGAGTCAGATATACGAGGGGACAGAAAATGTGACGAGTTTTACATATTGTGACTTTGCGAGCAGATTTGTCGGAATAAAAATTATTTCTATACAGCTCTAGTTAACTGATTGATTGGTTAATCAATCCTGAAAATCACAATCTCCTAGCTATTGTGGTCTAGTCAGGAGAACTAGTCAAAGTTAGGATTTGCAAGTCAGATATACGAGGGAACAGAAAATGTGACGAGTTTTACATATTGTGACTTTGCGAGCAGATTTGTCGGAATAAAAATTATTTCTATACAGCTCTAGTTAATTGATTGATTGGTTAATTAATCTTGAAAATCACAATCTCCTATCTATTGTGGTCTAGTCAGGAGAACTAGTCAAAGTTAGGATTTGCAAGTCAGATATACGAGGGGACAGAAAATGTGACGAGTTTTACATATTGTGACTTTGCGAGCAGATTTGTCGGAATAAAAATTATTTCTATACAGCTCTAGTTAACTGATTGATTGGTTAATCAATCTTGAAAATCACAATCTCCTAGCTATTGTGGTCTAGTCAGGAGAACTAGTCAAAGTTAGGATTTGCAAGTCAGATATACGAGGGGACAGAAAATGTGACGAGTTTTACATATTGTGACTTTGCGAGCAGATTTGTCGGAATAAAAATTATTTCTATACAGCTCTAGTTAACTGATTGATTGGTTAATCAATCTTGAAAATCACAATCTCCTAGCTATTGTGGTCTAGTCAGGAGAACTAGTCAAAGTTAGGATTCGCAAGTCAGATATGCGAGTCAGATATACGAGGGGACAGAAAATGTGACGAGTTTTACATATTGTGACTTTGCGAGCAGATTTGTCGGAATAAAAATTATTTCTATACAGCTCTAGTTAACTGATTGATTGGTTAATCAATCCTGAAAATCACAATCTCCTAGCTATTGTGGTCTAGTCAGGAGAACTAGTCAAAGTTAGGATTTGCAAGTCAGATATACGAGGGGACAGAAAATGTGACGAGTTTTACATATTGTGACTTTGCGAGCAGATTTGTCGGAATAAAAATTATTTCTATACAGCTCTAGTTAATTGATTGATTGGTTAATTAATCTTGAAAATCACAATCTCCTATCTATTGTGGTCTAGTCAGGAGAACTAGTCAAAGTTAGGATTTGCAAGTCAGATATACGAGGGGACAGAAAATGTGACGAGTTTTACATATTGTGACTTTGCGAGCAGATTTGTCGGAATAAAAATTATTTCTATACAGCTCTAGTTAACTGATTGATTGGTTAATCAATCTTGAAAATCACAATCTCCTAGCTATTGTGGTCTAGTCAGGAGAACTAGTCAAAGTTAGGATTTGCAAGTCAGATATACGAGGGGACAGAAAATGTGACGAGTTTTACATATTGTGACTTTGCGAGCAGATTTGTCGGAATAAAAATTATTTCTATACAGCTCTAGTTAACTGATTGATTGGTTAATCAATCCTGAAAATCACAATCTCCTAGCTATTGTGGTCTAGTCAGGAGAACTAGTCAAAGTTAGGATTCGCAAGTCAGATATGCGAGTCAGATATACGAGGGGACAGAAAATGTGACGAGTTTTACATATTGTGACTTTGCGAGCAGATTTGTCGGAATAAAAATTATTTCTATACAGCTCTAGTTAATTGATTGATTGGTTAATTAATCTTGAAAATCACAATCTCCTATCTATTGTGGTCTAGTCAGGAGAACTAGTCAAAGTTAGGATTTGCAAGTCAGATATACGAGGGGACAGAAAATGTGACGAGTTTTACATATTGTGACTTTGCGAGCAGATTTGTCGGAATAAAAATTATTTCTTTACAGCTCTAGTTAACTGATTGATTGGTTAATCAATCTTGAAAATCACAATCTCCTAGCTATTGTGGTCTAGTCAGGAGAACTAGTCAAAGTTAGGATTCGCAAGTCAGATATGCGAGTCAGATATACGAGGGGACAGAAAATGTGACGAGTTTTACATATTGTGACTTTGCGAGCAGATTTGTCGGAATAAAAATTATTTCTATACAGCTCTAGTTAACTGATTGATTGGTTAATCAATCCTGAAAATCACAATCTCCTAGCTATTGTGGTCTAGTCAGGAGAACTAGTCAAAGTTAGGATTTGCAAGTCAGATATACGAGGGAACAGAAAATGTGACGAGTTTTACATATTGTGACTTTGCGAGCAGATTTGTCGGAATAAAAATTATTTCTATACAGCTCTAGTTAATTGATTGATTGGTTAATTAATCTTGAAAATCACAATCTCCTATCTATTGTGGTCTAGTCAGGAGAACTAGTCAAAGTTAGGATTTGCAAGTCAGATATACGAGGGGACAGAAAATGTGACGAGTTTTACATATTGTGACTTTGCGAGCAGATTTGTCGGAATAAAAATTATTTCTATACAGCTCTAGTTAACTGATTGATTGGTTAATCAATCTTGAAAATCACAATCTCCTAGCTATTGTGGTCTAGTCAGGAGAACTAGTCAAAGTTAGGATTTGCAAGTCAGATATACGAGGGGACAGAAAATGTGACGAGTTTTACATATTGTGACTTTGCGAGCAGATTTGTCGGAATAAAAATTATTTCTATACAGCTCTAGTTAACTGATTGATTGGTTAATCAATCTTGAAAATCACAATCTCCTAGCTATTGTGGTCTAGTCAGGAGAACTAGTCAAAGTTAGGATTCGCAAGTCAGATATGCGAGTCAGATATACGAGGGGACAGAAAATGTGACGAGTTTTACATATTGTGACTTTGCGAGCAGATTTGTCGGAATAAAAATTATTTCTATACAGCTCTAGTTAACTGATTGATTGGTTAATCAATCCTGAAAATCACAATCTCCTAGCTATTGTGGTCTAGTCAGGAGAACTAGTCAAAGTTAGGATTTGCAAGTCAGATATACGAGGGGACAGAAAATGTGACGAGTTTTACATATTGTGACTTTGCGAGCAGATTTGTCGGAATAAAAATTATTTCTTTACAGCTCTAGTTAACTGATTGATTGGTTAATCAATCTTGAAAATCACAATCTCCTAGCTATTGTGGTCTAGTCAGGAGAACTAGTCAAAGTTAGGATTCGCAAGTCAGATATGCGAGTCAGATATACGAGGGGACAGAAAATGTGACGAGTTTTACATATTGTGACTTTGCGAGCAGATTTGTCGGAATAAAAATTATTTCTATACAGCTCTAGTTAATTGATTGATTGGATAATCAATCTTGAAAATCACAACCTCCTAGCTATTGTGGTCTAGTCAGGAGAACTAGTCAAAGTTAGGATTCGCAAGTCAGATATGCGAGTCAGATATACGAGGGGACAGAAAATGTGACGAGTTTTACATATTGTGACTTTGCGAGCAGATTTGTCGGAATAAAAATTATTTCTATACAGCTCTAGTTAACTGATTGATTGGTTAATCAATCTTGAAAATCACAATCTCCTAGCTATTGTGGTCTAGTCAGGAGAACTAGTCAAAGTTAGGATTTGCAAGTCAGATATGCGAGTCAGATATACGAGGGGACAGAAAATGTGACGAGTTTACATATTGTGACTTTGCGAGCAGATTTGTCGGAATAAAAATTAATTCTATACAGCTCTAGTTAACTGATTGATTGGTTAATCAATCTTGAAAATCACAACCACCTAGCTATTGTGGTCTAGTCAGAAGAACTAGTCAAAGTTAGGATTTACAGTGTACCAAAGAATTGTACTTCGGAACAGTGATTCGGAATAGTTCTTCGGAACTGTGACTCGGAACAATTCTTCGGAACTGTGACTCGGAACAATTCTTCGGAACTGTGACTCGGAACAATTCTTCGGAACTGTGACTCGGAACAATTCTTCGGAACTATGATTCGGAACAGTTCTTCTGAACTGTTCCGGAGAACAATACTCTCTAAGGAACTTAATAACCATCGCAATTTCCGGTATTTTGTAATCGATTTAATAGGGTCGTGGCTGGGGCTACCTTTGAACTTTCTCTATCTCGACGGCGGCGGTCGATTCGGCGTCACAAAGCGCGGAGAATCGTGCAGAGACAATTGAAGTGTCGTTGCCAATTCGTCATATATGGTAGTGGAACTGTGGAACAGATATACGCCGACAACCGGCGGGCGCGGCGGCTGTCTTCTCCGACATTAGAAGAGGTACTCGAGGTACCGCGAGGTACCGTACCTCGCGGCTTTTCACGACTCTTTGTCGCAGGTTTTCTCATGGCTTTCTAAGTCGCCCAACTCTTTGCCTGTATTGTTGTCTAGGTGTGTGTATTACCTATTTTCGTATCTACGTCTCGTCTCTCGAATATTACGGCAAATTTCACTCGGCTAGCGAAAATCACGACCCGCTAGCGACGAGACCGACAAAAGATTTCGTGTCTAAGTGCCATTTTTATGTTTTGTTTAGGTTTTTGTGTCAATGAAAACTTTTGCGTTTGGAAATATTGGTTCATCAACTTTCAAAGGGGGACAGACTCAAATAACTAAATATTATTTTGAAAATAGTTTGACAAGCCTGTAAACAACACAGTAAACAAGTTTTCATATTAGGCCACTAAAACATCATGTGGATTACACAGACCGAATAAGCTGTATCAGTTAGGACGAAATTCTTCTATTGTAACAAGTTTTTACGTAACCTAATCAATCGGGATGATCACGATTTTCGTTCGCTTTGCGAATTTCGCTAATCGCAACGAGAAAGTTTGGTTAGTTAGCAGACAAATAAAAATGCACGAGTCATTTCGCTCCGACTTCACTGTTTCTCGCCGTTAATTGGGACATTCAAACATTTCAAACGGACAGACAAACATTCGCAGATTCGCGACTTTCGTCTATCTGCTCGTAAAACGTTTCGGCTTATTACGTATGCCCATCGAAAGTTATTTAGCTCTAAATCGGCCCACGTTCCATCGAAAACTCGTTTTAATTGCAAAGAAAAAAAAATATCTATGGGTACTTGGAATTTTAGCACGTGGGCAGGTGGATACAGACAATCGGTAGCCAATTTTCCACTTGTCAATTCGTTATGCCGCGAGCGAGAACAGGTTAGACAAAAAAAAGACAATGACACAATAGGTATAAGTAATAAGTATGAAACAATGACCGCTCCATTAGCAAGCGAGAGGTTTTTTCTTGTACAGTTTTATTAGTCAATGTAAGAAATATGTGCCATGTTTTTGTGCTTTGTATCAGAATTTTGTAAATTAAATGCGTCAATTTTGAAAAAAATCACGTTTTTGCACCTCTTCGGGTGAAGGCGAACCTCGAGAAAATGTCACGTGACGTCTAGAAATTCCGACAAGCGGATCGATGAACGTCAAAAATTTACATTTTTTATCCGTTCCTGCCGACCTTATAAAAGCCGCTCGCTCTCATGTCTTACGATAAGATCCCTCTAAATACCCTTCGCAAAGAGTTTTGAGCAAAAAAACGGCCTTAAAAACAATTTTCGATCCAAAAAATCGATTTTTGTCGACCCGTGTTTTGTTGCTATTACCACAGTAACGTCAAACCCGAAACGCCCCCTGCCGGACATTCGTAACAACAGTAACCGATAGCAGATAACCTAAAATGTATCCTAAAGTGTCCATATTGCGAATGTGGACAGGTGGGAAGCCTTAACCACATATTTCTAGAATGCCCAATAACTAAAATCGAAAATTTTGACTTATACACAGAGCTAGTCTATCTACCTATACTAATTACGAACTTTCAAGTGTAGGGCGCGTTCAACGGAATCGCCCATTTTGGCCGACATTTGCGATCGAGTAGCTGCAAAATTGGGCTTTTCGATATTACTTTTGACGCTCGAATTGAAAAAAGGACACAATTCCGCGTGGACTGCGCGATATTTTGTAAATTAAATACGTCAATTTTGAAAAAAAAATCACGTTTTTGCACCTCTTCGGGTGAAGGCGAACCTCGAGAAAATGTCACGTGACGTCTAAAAATTCCGACAAGCGGATCGATGAACGTCAAAAATTTACATTTTTTATCCGTTCCTGCCGACCTTATAAAAGCCGCTCGCTCTCATGTCTTACGATAAGATCCCTCTAAATACCCTTCGCAAAGAGTTTTGAGCAAAAAAACGGCCTTAAAAACAATTTTCGATCCAAAAAATCGATTTTTGTCGACCCGTGTTTTGTTGCTATTACCACAGTCAACGTCAAACCCGAAACGCCCCCTGCCGGACATTCGTAACAACAGTAACCGATAGCAGATAACCTAAAATGTATCCTAAAGTGTCCATATTGCGAATGTGGACAGGTGGGAAGACTTAACCACATATTTCTAGAATGCCCAATAACTAAAATCGAAAATTTTGACATATACACAGAGCTAGTTTTAAACTAATTACTTCCACTGTATGTAACAATGGATCGGTCGATGCCTACAGTGGACCGAACTGAAAGAATATTGTGTGGAATTTAGTGTAGGTAGACGCTCAAGAAGGTGGTATACAAACAGGTGCTTATCAAGGAACAATAAGCAATAAATCTGGCCGATACAAATGGCGGAATAATTGAGAGGTCGTTTCGAGAAATCGCCGCAGCATATTAGGTTACATAATAGATTATCACGAACAGTTTAATTTCATTGCTACTACACAGAGGGAAAACTGTATTCGATACAATTCTCAGAGCAGAAATATGATTTTCTTGATGTTCCAAGTATTACGTTTTCTTATTTTAAGATCGAAGGGAACTGCTTGAAAGGAATTACGTCCGTTTTAAGCGATACGTACGTATACTTTTGGCTCAAGAAACTGTTTATTCATTTCTCTTCATAATATTATATTATTAAATTTAAATTAATTAACGTTGAAACAAATAATACAAACTATGATAAACGTCAGTGGTCAAAACCTTGACAGCAAGAAATTACGACAAGCAAAATTCTAGGTTAACCATTGTCTTTGTCCACGCGATTTCTAGGTTAGATTCGTCACAGCAATGACGTTTCGCAATCTACCTATACTAATTACGAACTTTCAAGTGTAGGGCGCGTTCAACGGAATCGCCCATTTTGGCCGACATTTGCGATCGAGTAGCTGCAAAATTGGGCTTTTCGATATTACTTTTGACGCTCGAATTGAAAAAAGGACACGATTCCACGTGGACTGCGCGATATTTTGTAAATTAAATGCGTCAATTTTGAAAAAAATCACGTTTTTTCACATTGTCGAGTGAAGGCGAACCTCGAGAAAATGTCACGTGACGTCTAGCGGTTCCGTTCAAGCCGATTGATAAACGTCAAAAAAGTACATTTTTCGTCGCTTCCTGCTGACCTTATAATCGACGTTTCCCTTCATGTCTTACGACAAAATCCCTCCAAATACCCTTCGGACCGAGTATTGGGCAAAAAATCGCGTCGAAAACGCATTTTCGGCCGGCAATCTTGCAATTTGTCAAGGTGTGTTTTGCCTCGATAAAGTGGGCGTGGCCTGTTTAGGGGAAAATCTGGTGATATCACTAGACCGTATACCGGGTGATTTTTCGTTTATACTATTCAAGCAATTCCGACAAATTGCTTATGAACGATAACACAAGTATTTTTTGTTTTTTTGAAAATATTTCCTGCCCCATAGAAATCTTTCCATGTTTGCGTTTGCACTCAACTAATATAAGCACAAACTAAACCAAACTGTGACTAGAGGCTCGTTAGGACATAAGAATAGCTATAAATCACTAGTATTATACTATTAAATTTAAATTAATTAACGTTGACACAAATAATACAAACTATGATAAACGTCAGTGGTCAAAACCTTGACAGCAAGAGAGAAAACCAAAATTACGACAAGCAAAATTCTAGGTTAACCATTGTCTTTGTCCACGCGATTCTAGGTTAGATTCGTCACAGCAATGACGTTTCGCAATAGCACCACTATGCCATAACGTATAACGAGTCAATTTGCGATTTTTCGCACGAGTTGATTTTTTTGGACAGGGGCGTATTCGCAAAATTTCCCGGCCCTTTTTTTTTTTTTTTGAAATTTATGGTATACCTACTTGCGCACGCCACTGGTATGGTATACTGGCTACGGGGTCGAGGTATGGTCGCGTTTCGGTTGCAAGAGCGGCTAGATTTCTGCCGCGGCCGCTTGAATGCCCGCGGCCCACGCAAATACCTGATTACAAAAGGTTTCAGCGCGTTTTTTCTTTTTGTTGCGGAGTGAGCCGCTTTCGCCCCCGGCTAGAAACTGAAAGTGGCCGATTTGCATTATTTATATCGGAATTGCTCGCTTTATTATTAGCATAATCCGTAATTAATAATTATATTGTTGTTTTCATTAAACGCTACTCTTCGTCCACCACTTTTGTGTCATTTCATCAATTCACAATGTAATGATTCATTATTTCGTCTGTAAATATTAAATCTACCTATACTAATTACGAACTCTCAAGTGTAGGGCGCGTTCAGCGGAATCGCCCATTTTCGCCGACATTTGCGATCGAGTAGCTGCAAAATTGGGCTTTTCGATATTACTTTTGACGCTCGAATTGAAAAAAGGGCACGATTCCGCGTGGACTGCGCGATATTTTGTAAATTAAATGCGTCAATTTTGAAAAAAAAATCACGTTTTTGCACCTCTTCGGGTGAAGGCGAACCTCGAGAAAATGTCACGTGACGTCTAGAAATTCCGACAAGCGGATCGATGAACGTCAAAAATTTACATTTTTTATCCGTTCCTGCCGACCTTACAAAAGCCGCTCGCTCTCATGTCTTACGATAAGATCCCTCTAAATACCCTTCGCAAAGAGTTTTCAGCAAAAAAACGGCCTTAAAAACAATTTTCGATCCAAAAAATCGATTTTTGTCGACCCGTGTTTTGCTGCTATTACAACAGTAACGTCAAACCCGAAACGCCCCCTGCCGGACATTCGTAACAACAGTAACAGATAGCAGATAACCTAAAATGTATCCTAAAATGTCCATATTGCGAATGTGGACAGGTGGGAAGCCTTAACCACATATTTCTAGAATGCCCAATAACTAAAATCGAAAATTTTGACTTATACACAGAGCTAGTTATTATACTAAAACTCGGGATAACAACATTATGACCATATTTTGTGGTAACAAAAGTGTGAGCAATAATTGATTGTAAAATCTGGACTTTAAATTGCGCGGTGATGGGTGGCGCCACCCAGCGCCGCCAGTAGATGCTTGAAAACTAGAACTTTTGGTTCTAACCTTATCTAGTGACATCAGCGCCCAACTAGCGGCCACCAGTAGGTACTAACTGAGGGTAGACGTCCACGTTAACATAGATACACACAAATAGATAATTTTCCAGAAATTTGACACTGTTTGGCGATAAATAAATTGCGAATAAGGAAGTAAATTGACGAGGCCTTGATACCTCGGCGCCTGTAATATAATAATAAAACCACAAAAACTTATTGGCTCCGTGCTAATTATATTAGCATATTTTTTATACCTTTTTCTTCTCACCTGTCCGTAAAGGTTATTTACATCTGTAAGCAAATATTTGCGAATGTATTTAAGTATTTAATTCGTATTAAGGACATTCGAAAAGAGAAATTTAATAATTCTGACAGAAATAATTATTTTTTATTAATGAGGATGCAGTTATATAGATACAGGTGTAGAGTAAACGATAGATATTAAAATGAATTTGATAGTGGGTGATATTAAATTACTATAGAGCCGTAATTCAAATACAATGGGTGTCAAAGTACGATGTTATAAATAGATCTGTTTTATCGATTCCCGATAATTTATTATAATATTTTTTGCAAGAGATAAACTCGCCGGGTTTTATCGATTAGGAGATTTTAATACCTGTTTTAAATCACGTCTGCAGTTTTGTCCCAACGAAAACTCTCGTAAACTTTTTACAAGAAAATAATCGACTTGATGTTTCTGTATTCCAAACTTAATATATTATTATATAATGCAAAAACTTGGACCAAGGTCCTTAATTATTGTACAGGTGTTCCAAATTTAGACCACAAAATCATTATGGAACTAGTCAAAGTAAGGACGTTCGAGTTAAAGTTACAGTATCAAAGAACTGTTCTTCGGAACAATTCTTCGGAACAGTTCTTCGGAACAGTTCTTCGGAACAGTTCTTCGGAACAGTTCTTCGGAACAGTTCTTCGGAACAGTTCTTCGGAACAGTTCTTCGGAACAGTTCTTCGGAACAGTTCTTCGGAACAGTTCTTCGGAACAGTTCTTCGGAACAGTGATTCGGAACAGTTTTTCGGAACTGTGACTCGGAACAGTTTTTCGGAACAGTTCTTCGGAACAATTCTTAGAAACTGTTATTCGGAACAGTTCTTCGGAGATAAACTCGCCGGGTTTTATCGATTAGGAGATTTTAAGGATGGGAGGATGTTTTAAATCACGTCTGCAGTTTTGTCCCAACGAATCAGCGAGGCGAGTAAACGTTTTACAACAAAATAATCGACTTGGTGTTTTTGTGTTCCAAACTTAATATATTATTATATTATAATGCAAAAACTTGGACCAAGGTCCTTAATTATTGTACAGGTGTTCCAAATTTAGACCACAAAATCATTATGGAACTAGTCAAAGTAAGGATGTTCGAGTTAAAGTTACAGTATCAAAGAACTGTTCTTCGGAACAATTCTTCGGAACAATTCTCTTCGGAACAGTTCTTCGGAACAGTTCTTCGGAACAGTGATTCGGAACAGTTTTTCGGAACTGTGACTCGGAACAGTTCTTCGGAACAATTCTTAGAAACTGTGATTCGGAACAGTTCTTCGGAGATAAACTCGCCGGGTTTTATCGATTAGGAGATTTTAAGGATGGGAGGATGTTTTAAATCACGTCTGCAGTTTTGTCCCAACGAAAACTCTCGTAAACTTTTTACAAGAAAATAATCGACTTGGTGTTTTTGTGTTCCAAACTTAATATATTATTATATAATGCAAAAACTTGAACCAAGGTCCTTAATTATCGCAAAGGATGTTCCAAATTTAGACCACAAAATCATTATGCCGGTTACAGACATCAAATGAGTTGTGTACCTACACCAGTTCTTGGTCGTACCTTGGCGATGGAAAACTCGAGTTTTCCGTCGAGTGGAAATCGATTTCCACGTCGCGAAGTGAACAACGAACCTTGCTCCAAATCTACTTCTAGAAATTACCGTTCGCAAGTCAAGAATCAATATCAACGAAACGTATCTGTATGAACGTTAGTTTATTTAATAACGTAATACTTTCAAAAGAAATGAACATTTTCTAGTTACTATTTAGCGAAGAAATGGGTCGCACTGTTTTACGTGTCGTCTGCTTAAAATAATGACTCACACTATATTCCGCACAGATCCTGAGTAAGCGGAACTTAATTTTAGAAGACGACTAACCGATTCGCGGGAAATATTTAATACTTTGACTATTAAATTTTTAAACACAATAAGAAAAACGCTAAGTAGACAAAATTACGTCATAAACGATATATAACACAAGATAACAGATAAGAGACTATTGTTTCCTGTGTCTAAGTAAATAAAAATAGAAAAAAAAAATAGGGATTTATAGAACACAATTTCATATAATACAATATAATAATTATAATCACGTATTGTTTATAATCATGACTCATGACTAATCTTTTCCTTTCACTATATTAATTTCTTTATTGATAGTACATATTTCCAAATACAGTGGCACACAATTTTATTATTTCAAACAAACTTATACAGGATGTTCAAAAATCGAATTACAAAAATTGCAATATTCAATAAACTGCAAAGAACTTGAAAATTCTAAATCGAACATCCCATATTTGAATACCCTACATCGATAGAGAATTTAATTTTCTAAAAAAATATTTAACAAACATGAAACTGTAAAATCAAAATAACTCGTAAACGAAAAACTCCAGGTACCAACAATCCCGATCAAAGTCACCACGATTTTGCACGAGGAATCGGAATACGCAATAAAAAATACTACTTCCGGTTAAACCGGAAGTTGTTCGGAAAATTATACAGAAAGCAAAAAAGAACGTGTGAACTAAGGCGGTATGATGACGTCAGTTCTCCATTACGTCACATACCAACTGAAATAAATCTCTAATAAAAAAAAATATTTAAGAAACGTCAAACTTTAAAATCAAAATAACTCGTAAACGAAAAACCCCAGGTACCAACAATCCCGATCAAAGTCACCACGATTTCGCACGAGGAATCGGAATACGCAATAAAAAATACTACTTCCGGTTAAACCGGAAGTTGTTCGAAAAATTGTACAGAAGGCAAAAAAACGTGTGAACTAAGGCGGTATGATAACGTCAGTTCTCCATTACGTCACATACCAACTGAAATAAATCTCTAATAAAAAAAATATTTAAGAAACGTCAAACTTTAAAATCAAAATAACTCGTAAACGAAAAACCCCAGGTACCAACAATCCCGATCAAAGTCACCACGATTTCGTACGAGGAATCGGAATACGCAATAAAAAATACTACTTCCGGTTAAACCGGAAGTTGTTCGGAAAATTATATAGAAAGCAGAAAAACACTCACCATTTCGTCTAAACTCTTCAGATCGTTGGTCACGATCTGAGGTAACGGTCCATACGTCAACATCAATTGTTCGTCCTCCATTTCGCTGTCGCTATCCTCGTCTTCGCAAAGCTGGTTCTCGTTGCCGTTTCCGTTCCCTTGCGCCCTTTGGTCCGCGGCGATTTCCCGGTCGATCTGACGTTCCATCTGAACCAACATTGGTGCCAACATACCAAATCTAAACACCGAAAAAAATTTTTTTTTTTCTGACGATCTTTTGACAATATGTTGTCACTTGTCATAAAGAATGAAAAGTATTTATTTCAAAATTATTCTTATTTATTAACAACATTTTTTGTGTAAACACTAGGTTATGCACAAAAGACAATCTGTCTTCAACAATTCTATTGAAGAATTCCCGTGTTAAATATAAAATAATTTATTTAACATTAACGTGTAAAATCTATGGCGAAATAGAAAGTGTTTAGTTATATTTCTATTACCTTGCACCACGTCTGGCCACCTCTAGAAGACACAGGATGACGTGTTTCTCGTTTTTTCGCAAGATCAAGTCGTCCGACTCGAAGAGCAAGCACTCCAGAATCTGGAGTGATTGTCTGCACCATTGTATAAAGTTGCTAACGTTGTCCCTGCAAAATAAAACCTTTTCATCACACAATATACCGAGTGAGGGCGTTTAAACTTTTATTATCTTGAATTATCGTCAAAAAAATCAAATTTTCTTATAGTTTCTGGTTTTGAGATTGCGTCTCGAAAATTTTACTTTGGAATTATTAAAACTCCTTACTTTTCCGAAAAAAAAAAGAAATCTCAAACAGCTTGTTGTCTTACCACATACATCTGTCAAAATAGCAACGATTTTATAGGTTAAGTTTCATTTTTAGTTCTCGCTTTTTCAATTTTCAGCGACCGTAAGCCTTTCCATGCTTAATTAACGCACCATTTTACGTATTAACGAATTATTCACAGCAAGAAAAGCTAACTAAAAACATTCCGCAAAACACACACACAAAACGAGAAACGTCAAATTTTCAAACATGGCGTCCGTACATATTTCGCATCCGCAACAATCGTTGTGATAGCGCAGAAATAAACTTACCGGTCGTCGATCGCTAGTGGAAATCACGTAAAAATCACGGTCTATATTTCCGGTGGCACGTCGGTAACACTAATCACTCGATTCGGTGTCGATAATCGCGGACGCAACGCGAACGACTCTGCGCTTTGACAGCCCGTGCGTTGCTAGGTCACGTGCGTGCGTTTTTACCGACAAATCGACCGCGTGTGTTAAAAGTGTTACCGTTGTTGACGTTCGACGTTTGTGGTTATGATATATAGATGTATTACGCCATTACTGGTATATTACTAACGGTATTATTGTATAATACTTTATAATTATTTAGGATTTGGGACAAGTTTTACCTATCTTGCAAAGAACACTAATCACTCGATTCGGTGTCGATAATCGCGGACGCAACGCGAACGACTCTGCGCTTTGACAGCCCGTGCGTTGCTAGGTCACGTGCGTGCGTTTTTACCGACAAATCGACCGCGTGCGTCAAAAGTGTTACCGTTGTTGACGTTTGACGTTTGTGGTTATGATAAATAGATCTATTATGCCATTACTGGTATATTACTAACGGTATTATTGTATAATACTTTATAATTATTTAGGATTTGGGACAAGTTTTACCTATCTTGCAAAGAACACTAATCACTCGATTCGGTGTCGATAATCGCGGACGCAACGCGAACGACTCTGCGCTTTGACAGCCCGTGCGTTGCTAGGTCACGTGCGTGCGTTTTTACCGACAAATCGACCGCGTGCGTCAAAAGTGTTACCGTTGTTGACGTTTGACGTTTGTGGTTATGATATATAGATGTATTATGCCATTACTGGTATATTACTAACGGTATTATTGTATAATACTTTATAATTATTTAGGATTTGGGACAAGTTTTACCTATCTTGCAAAGAACACTAATCACTCGATTCGGTGTCGATAATCGCGGACGCAACGCGAACGACTCTGCGCTTTGACAGCCCGTGCGTTGCTAGGTCACGTGCGTGCGTTTTTACCGACAAATCGACCGCGTGCGTCAAAAGTGTTACCGTTGTTGACGTTTGACGTTTGTGGTTATGATAAATAGATCTATTATGCCATTACTGGTATATTACTAACGGTATTATTGTATAATACTTTATAATTATTTAGGATTTGGGACAAGTTTTACCTATCTTGCAAAGAACACTAATCACTCGATTCGGTGTCGATAATCGCGGACGCAACGCGAACGACTCTGCGCTTTGACAGCCCGTGCGTTGCTAGGTCACGTGCGTGCGTTTTTACCGACAAATCGACCGCGTGTGTCAAAAGTGTTACCGTTGATGACGTTTGACGTTTGTGGTTATGATAAATAGATGTATTACGCCATTACTGGTATATTACTAACGGTATTATTGTATAATACTTTATAATTATTTAGGATTTGGGACAAGTTTTACCTATCTTGCAAAGAACACTAATCACACGATTCGGTGTCGATAATCGCGGACGCAACGCGAACGACTCTGCGCTTTGACAGCCCGTGCGTTGCTAGGTCACGTGCGTGCGTTTTTACCGACAAATCGACCGCGTGCGTCAAAAGTGTTACCGTTGTTGACGTTTGACGTTTGTGGTTATGATATATAGATGTATTATGCCATTACTGGTATATTACTACCGGTATTATTGTATAATACTTTATAATTATTTAGGATTTGGGACAAGTTTTACCTATCTTGCAAAGAACACTAATCACTCGATTCGGTGTCGATAATCGCGGACGCAACGCGAACGACTCTGCGCTTTGACAGCCCGTGCGTTGCTAGGTCACGTGCGTGCGTTTTTACCGACAAATCGACCGCGTGCGTCAAAAGTGTTACCGTTGTTGACGTTTGACGTTTGTGGTTATGATAAATAGATCTATTATGCCATTACTGGTATATTACTAACGGTATTATTGTATAATACTTTATAATTATTTAGGATTTGGGACAAGTTTTACCTATCTTGCAAAGAACACTAATCACTCGATTCGGTGTCGATAATCGCGGACGCAACGCGAACGACTCTGCGCTTTGACAGCCCGTGCGTTGCTAGGTCACGTGCGTGCGTTTTTACCGACAAATCGACCGCGTGCGTCAAAAGTGTTACCGTTGTTGACGTTTGACGTTTGTGGTTATGATAAATAGATCTATTATGCCATTACTGGTATATTACTAACGGTATTATTGTATAATACTTTATAATTATTTAGGATTTGGGACAAGTTTTACCTATCTTGCAAAGAACACTAATCACTCGATTCGGTGTCGATAATCGCGGACGCAACGCGAACGACTCTGCGCTTTGACAGCCCGTGCGTTGCTAGGTCACGTGCGTGCGTTTTTACCGACAAATCGACCGCGTGCGTCAAAAGTGTTACCGTTGTTGACGTTTGACGTTTGTGGTTATGATATATAGATGTATTATGCCATTACTGGTATATTACTAACGGTATTATTGTATAATACTTTATAATTATTTAGGATTTGGGACAAGTTTTACCTATCTTGCAAAGAACACTAATCACTCGATTCGGTGTCGATAATCGCGGACGCAACGCGAACGACTCTGCGCTTTGACAGCCCGTGCGTTGCTAGGTCACGTGCGTGCGTTTTTACCGACAAATCGACCGCGTGCGTCAAAAGTGTTACCGTTGTTGACGTTTGACGTTTGTGGTTATGATAAATAGATCTATTATGCCATTACTGGTATATTACTAACGGTATTATTGTATAATACTTTATAATTATTTAGGATTTGGGACAAGTTTTACCTATCTTGCAAAGAACACTAATCACTCGATTCGGTGTCGATAATCGCGGACGCAACGCGAACGACTCTGCGCTTTGACAGCCCGTGCGTTGCTAGGTCACGTGCGTGCGTTTTTACCGACAAATCGACCGCGTGTGTCAAAAGTGTTACCGTTGATGACGTTTGACGTTTGTGGTTATGATAAATAGATGTATTACGCCATTACTGGTATATTACTAACGGTATTATTGTATAATACTTTATAATTATTTAGGATTTGGGACAAGTTTTACCTATCTTGCAAAGAACACTAATCACACGATTCGGTGTCGATAATCGCGGACGCAACGCGAACGACTCTGCGCTTTGACAGCCCGTGCGTTGCTAGGTCACGTGCGTGCGTTTTTACCGACAAATCGACCGCGTGCGTCAAAAGTGTTACCGTTGTTGACGTTTGACGTTTGTGGTTATGATATATAGATGTATTATGCCATTACTGGTATATTACTAACGGTATTATTGTATAATACTTTATAATTATTTAGGATTTGGGACAAGTTTTACCTATCTTGCAAAGAACACTAATCACTCGATTCGGTGTCGATAATCGCGGACGCAACGCGAACGACTCTGCGCTTTGACAGCCCGTGCGTTGCTAGGTCACGTGCGTGCGTTTTTACCGACAAATCGACCGCGTGTGTCAAAAGTGTTACCGTTGTTGACGTTCGACGTTTGTGGTTATGATATATAGATGTATTACGCCATTACTGGTATATTACTAACGGTATTATTGTATAATACTTTATAATTATTTAGGATTTGGGACAAGTTTTACCTATCTTGCAAAGAACACTAATCACTCGATTCGGTGTCGATAACCGCGGACGCAACGCGAACGACTCTGCGCTTTGACAGCCCGTGCGTTGCTAGGTCACGTGCACGTGCGTGCGTTTTTACCGACAAATCGACCGCGTGTGTCAAAAGTGTTACCGTTGTTGACGTTCGACGTTTGTGGTTATGATATATAGATGTATTACGCCATTACTGGTATATTACTAACGGTATTATTGTATAATACTTTATAATTATTGAGGATTTGGGACAAGTTTTACCTATCTTGCAAAGAACACTAATCACTCGATTCGGTGTCGATAATCGCGGACGCAACGCGAACGACTCTGCGCTTTGACAGCCCGTGCGTTGCTAGGTCACGTGCGTGCGTTTTTACCGACAAATCGACCGCGTGTGTCAAAAGTGTTACCGTTGTTGACGTTTGACGTTTGTGGTTATGATAAATAGATGTATTATGCCATTACTGGTATATTACTAACGGGATTATTGTATAATACTTTATAATTATTTAGGATTTGGGACAAGTTTTACCTATCTTGCAAAGAACACTAATCACTCGATTCGGTGTCGATAATCGCGGACGCAACGCGAACGACTCTGCGCTTTGACAGCCCGTGCGTTGCTAGGTCACGTGCGTGCGTTTTTACCGACAAATCGACCGCGTGTGTCAAAAGTGTTACCGTTGTTGACGTTCGACGTTTGTGGTTATGATATATAGATGTATTACGCCATTACTGGTATATTACTAACGGTATTATTGTATAATACTTTATAATTATTGAGGATTTGGGACAAGTTTTACCTATCTTGCAAAGAACACTAATCACTCGATTCGGTGTCGATAATCGCGGACGCAACGCGAACGACTCTGCGCTTTGACAGCCCGTGCGTTGCTAGGCCACGTGCGTGCGTTTTTACCGACAAATCGACCGCGTGTGTCAAAAGTGTTACCGTTGTTGAAGTTTGACGTTTGTGGTTATGATATATAGATGTATTATGCCATTACTGGTATATTACAAACGGTATTATTGTATAATACTTTATAATTATTTAGGATTTGGGACAAGTTTTACCTATCTTGCAAAGAACACTAATCACTCGATTCGGTGTCGATAATCGCGGACGCAACGCGAACGACTCTGCGCTTTGACAGCCCGTGCGTTGCTAGGCCACGTGCGTGCGTTTTTACCGACAAATCGACCGCGTGTGTCAAAAGTGTTACCGTTGTTGAAGTTTGACGTTTGTGGTTATGATATATAGATGTATTATGCCATTACTGGTATATTACAAACGGTATTATTGTATAATACTTTATAATTATTTAGGATTTGGGACAAGTTTTACCTATCTTGCAAAGAACACTAATCACTCGATTCGGTGTCGATAATCGCGGACGCAACGCGAACGACTCTGCGCTTTGACAGCCCGTGCGTTGCTACTCCACGTGCGTGCGTTTTTACCGACAAATCGACCGCGTGTGTCAAAAGTGTTACCGTTGTTGAAGTTTGACGTTTGTGGTTATGATATATAGATGTATTATGCCATTACTGGTATATTACAAACGGTATTATTGTATAATACTTTATAATTATTTAGGATTTGGGACAAGTTTTACCTATCTTGCAAAGAACACTAATCACTCGATTCGGTGTCGATAATCGCGGACGCAACGCGAACGACTCTGCGCTTTGACAGCCCGTGCGTTGCTAGGCCACGTGCGTGCGTTTTTACCGACAAATCGACCGCGTGTGTCAAAAGTGTTACCGTTGTTGATGTTCGACGTTTGTGGTTATGATAAATAGATGTATTATGCCATTACTGGTATATTACAAACGGTATTATTGTATAATACTTTATAATTATTTAGGATTTGGGACAAGTTTTACCTATCTTGCAAAGAACACTAATCACTCGATTCGGTGTCGATAATCGCGGACGCAACGCGAACGACTCTGCGCTTTGACAGCCCGTGCGTAGCTACGCCACGTGCGTGCGTTTTTACCGACAAATCGACCGCGTGTGTCAAAAGTGTTACCGTTGTTGACGTTTGACGTTTGTGGTTATGATATAAAGATGTATTACGCCATTACTGGTATATTACTAACGGTATTATTGTATAATAGTTTATAATTATTTAGGATTTGGGACATGTTTTACCTACCTTGCAAAGAACGTGCCTGGTTTCGCTGTCGAAAAGAATTTTACGTCGGCTATCTCTATCAAAGTCTGCGCCTGGAATAAGGACCCAGTGACAGATCTTGTCATCACCTTTCTCGCTTGCTTTTTCTGCACGTACTCGGCTGCTTGAACTTTGACGGCGTTCGCGTGCTGCAACAAAACAATAGCCGTGTTAAAACATCTCTTCTGTCAAAAATCAATGTAATGTTTGGCCAAACACGTTCACTCTTGAAATAAAGTGATCTTCTTATCTTTAATAAACCATTTCATTGACGTTTTGTTTATTTCATTGCTTGTGTTTCAACTAAATAAACAATAGTGTAAAAACACTGTGTAAAACTGTTTAGCAAGGCAAATGATTACATATAACCTTGCCTTTAGTGGAATGGCTATAAGCCAGGTATATAAGTTTGATTTTACTTTATAAGTGCAGCACTTCGATCCAATGCCTGTAAACAGGTGACATAAATGTCTCCATTTATGCACCGGGCATTGCATATTGTAGAGATTTTATGACCTAGTCACGAGCATGAAAAATCAACTGGCTAAATATGGTTACGTGACTTCATATTTTATACGATATAAAGTGCAGTATTATTGTTCTAAAACAAGCATACCAATCCAGTGATATTGCGGTGTAAGTTTGAAACATCCTGTAGAACAATTAAGGATGTTCATCAAGTTTTTGCACAGAGAGAACTCTATCCTTGAAGAAATTTTATTGGTGACATCTATTATCTGTTACCCACAAACACCTGCTCACAGAATTCTACACCAGTTTAGAACAAAAAAACGCATACCTAGCTTTAGTTTTGCAAGTTCTTCAGTGTTTGAAGACTTCGTACAGCGAAGCAAGGTGTTTACCGAAATAACCAAGAAGCTTACGCGAAATAACCAAGTTTACCGGTCAAAAATGAAGTTGAAGAACACAATCATCAAGCACGTATGTTGCCTGGACATCACAATAGCTGCAAGGATCATTGGAATGGTCGGTTTTACAATAGCAGCTGTGTTATTCTCAATTCTCGTGCAAAATCGAACCACCGGAGACTACCACGTGAGCAGGACAGCTGCCTTGGCGTTAGGAATAGATTTTGGACATGTACACCCAAGAGGAAATACAACTTTCCACGCAGATCCCGACGGTACAGCAATAAGCATAGTCGTTCTCGGGTATTCAGTGATTTATTTAGTGATTAGTTTACTATTAATCTTAGCCACGATCTTAAAAAGTCGATTTTTGGCAGCACCGTGGTTGATATGCGAATCTGTTAGTTGCATATCGAAAATTGCGACTTTGTTTATACACAGCGCGTTACACAAGGAGAGATATAACCATACTTTTATCGTAGGGTCAGGTTTTTATATCGCCGTTATCTCATGGTGGTGGATTATAGTTTGTTACGCGCAGAATTCCTGGAAAATTGCTAATGCAGACTCTGCTTTGCTGATTTCGATGAGTTATATTAACGCAAACGACACGACTTTGGAATGTCCACCGAATGTAGAGACCTGCAACCTGACGTATTGTGTAAAATCTCCGAAAACGAGACGTGATGGTGTATGTATCTGATTTTTATGTATTCTGTAATGGTTTTTATATAAATCCCTGGTTGTTTTACCCTTTTTTTATCTTATTTATTGTTTGTATTGCAAGAGGAGGTGGTAATAAATGTATTATGGTTGTTTCAGTTTTTCTTTACTTTGGTTTATTTTACGTAGTGTAAGTTTGGAACACCCTGTAGGATAATGAAGGAACTTGGTCAAGGATCTCCCTAGTCAGTTTAGTAGCAAAACTAATTAGGAATTGAATGTCCTTTGATTCATTTTGATATCTTAATTACCAAAGAAGATACGGTCTTCTAAATAAAACCTGTCTTTAACTAAAAATGAAATTTGCAAGGTTACACTTAAAATACTGTATCTTCTTTGGTAATTAAGATATCGAAATGGATCAAAGGGCATTACATTCCTAATCGATTTGTGTCTAAAACTGACTAGGTAAAATTTTAACCGAGGCCTTTAATTATCCCATAGGGTGTTAAATCGTAAGAACATCATATCCCACAGAGAGAAAGAAATGTACAGTATTTCTTTGTAGATATTTCTTTCAGGGAAAGAATATCTGTTTGCAATACATGAATATACGAATTGATACGAATATACGAGTTATATTAACGCTAACGACACGACTTTGGAATGTCCACCGAATGTAGAGACCTGTAACCTGACGTATCGTGTAAAATCTCCGAAAACGAGACGTGATGGTGTATGTATCTGATTTTTATGTATTCTGTAATGGTTTTTATACAAATTCCTGGTCGTTTTACCCTTTTTTTTATCTTATTTATTGTTTGTATTGCAAGAGGAGGTGGTAATAAAGGTATTATGGTTGTTTCAGTTTTTCTTTACTTTGGTTTATTTTACGTAGTGTAAGTTTGGAACACCCTGTAGGATAATGAAGGAACTTGGTCAAGTATCTCCCTAGTCAGTTTAGTAGCAAAACTAATTAGGAATTAAATGTCCTTTGATTCATTTTGATATCTTAATTACCAAAGAAGATACGGTCTTCTAAATAAAACCTGTCTAACTAAAAATTAAATTTGCAAGGTTACACTTAAAATACTGTATCTTCTTTGGTAATTAAGATATCGAAATGGATCAAAGGGCATTACATTCCTAATCGATTTGTGTCTAAAATTGACTAGGTAAAATTTTGACCGAGGCCCTTAATTATCCCATAGGGTGTTAAATCGTAAGAACATCATATCCCACAGAGAGAAAGAAATGTACAGTATTTCTTTGTAGATATTTCTTTCAGGGAAAGAATATCTGTTTGCAATATATGAATATACGAATTGATACGAATATACGAGTTATATTAACGCTAACGACACGACTTTGGAATGTCCACCGAATGTAGAGACCTGTAACCTGACGTATTGTGTAAAATCTCCGAAAACGAGACGTGATGGTGTATGTATCTGATTTTTATGTATTCTGTAATGGTTTTTATACAAATTCCTGGTCGTTTTATCCTTTTTTTTATCTTATTTATTGTTTGTATTGCAAGAGGAGGTGGTAATAAATGTATTATGGTTGATTGAGTTTTTCTTTACTTTGGTTTATTTTACGTAGTGTAAGTTTGGAACACCCTGTAGGATAATGAAGGAACTTGGTCAAGAATCTCCCTAGTCAGTTTAGTAGCAAAACTAATTAGGAATTGAATGTCCTTTGATTCATTTTGATATCTTAATTACCAAAGAAGATACGGTCTTCTAAATAAAACCTGTCTTTAACTAAAAATGAAATTTGCAAGGTTACACTTAAAATACTGTATCTTCTTTGGTAATTAAGATATCGAAATGGATCAAAGGGCATTACATTCTTAATCGATTTGTGTCTAAAATTGACTAGGTAAAATTTTGACCGAGGCCCTTAATTATCCCATAGGGTGTTAAATCGTAAGAACATCATATCCCACAGAGAGAAAGAAATGTACAGTATTTCTTTGCAGATATTTCTTTCAGGGAAAGAATATCTGTTTGCAATATATGAATATACGAATTGATACGAATATACGAGTTATATTAACGCAAACGACACGACTTTGGAATGTCCACCGAATGTAGAGACCTGTAACCTGACGTATTGTGTAAAATCTCCGAAAACGAGACGTGATGGTGTATGTATCTGATTTTTATGTATTCTGTAATGGTTTTTATACAAATTCCTGGTCGTTTTATCCTTTTTTTTATCTTATTTATTGTTTGTATTGCAAGAGGAGGTGGTAATAAATGTATTATGGTTGTTTCAGTTTTTCTTTACTTTGGTTTATTTTACGTAGTGTAAGTTTGGAACACCCTATAGGATAATGAAGGAACTTGGTCAAGAATCTCCCTAGTCAGTTTAGTAGCAAAACTAATTAGGAATTGAATGCCCTTTGATTCATTTTGATATCTTAATTACCAAAGAAGATACGGTCTTCTAAATAAAACCTGTCTTTAACTAAAAATGAAATTTGCAAGGTTACACTTAAAATACTGTATCTTCTTTGGTAATTAAGATATCGAAATGGATCAAAGGGTATTACATTCCTAATCGATTTGTGTCTAAAACTGACTAGGTAAAATTTTGACCGAGGCCTTTAATTATCCCATAGGGTGTTAAATCGTAAGAACATCATATCCCACAGAGAGAAAGAAATGTACAGTATTTCTTTGTAGATATTTCTTTCAGGGAAAGAATATCTGTTTGCAATATATGAATATACGAATTGATACGAATATACGAGTTATATTAACGCTAACGACACGACTTTGGAATGTCCACCGAATGTAGAGATCTGTAACCTGACGTATCGTCTAAAATCTCCGAAAACGAGACGTGATGGTGTATGTATCTGATTTTTATGTATTCTGTAATGGTTTTTATAGAAATTCCTGGTCGTTTTATCCTTTTTTTATCTTATTTATTGTTTGTATTGCAAGAGGAGGTGGTAATAAATGTATTATGGTTGATTGAGTTTTTCTTTACTTTGGTTTATTTTACGTAGTGTAAGTTTGGAACACCCTGTAGGATAATGAAGGAACTTGGTCAAGAATCTCCCTAGTCAGTTTAGTAGCAAAACTAATTAGGAATTGAATGTCCTTTGATTCATTTTGATATCTTAATTACCAAAGAAGATACGGTCTTCTAAATAAAACCTGTCTAACTAAAAATGAAATTTGCAAGGTTACACTTAAAATGCTGTATCTTCTTTGGTAATTAAGATATCGAAATGGATCAAAGGGCATTACATTCCTAATCGATTTGTGTCTAAAACTGACTAGGTAAAATTTTGACCGAGGCCCTTAATTATCCCATAGGGTGCTAAATCGTAAGAACATCATATCCCACAGAGAGAAAGAAATGAACAGTATTTCTTTGCAGATATTTCTTTCAGGGAAAGAATATCTGTTTGCAATATATGAATATACGAATTGATACGAATATACGAGTTATATTAACGCTAACGACACGACTTTGGAATGTCCACCGAATGTAGAGACCTGTAGCCTGACGTATCGTGTAAAATCTCCGAAAACAAGACGTGATGGTGTATGTATCTGATTTTTATGTATTCTGTAATGATTTTTATACAAATTCCTGGTCGTTTTATCCTTTTTTTTATCTTATTTATTGTTTGTATTGCAAGAGGAGGTGGTAATAAATGTATTATGGTTGATTGAGTTTTTCTTTACTTTGGTTTATTTTACGTAGTGTAAGTTTGGAACACCCTGTAGGATAATGAAGGAACTTGGTCAAGTATCTCCCTAGTCAGTTTAGTAGCAAAACTAATTAGGAATTGAATGTTCTTTGATTCATTTTGATATCTTAATTACCAAAGAAGATACGGTCTTCTAAATAAAACCTGTCTAACTAAAAATGAAATTTGCAAGGTTACACTTAAAATACTGTATCTTCTTTGGTAATTAAGATATCGAAATGGATCAAAGGGCATTACATTCCTAATCGATTTGTGTCTAAAATTGACTAGGTAAAATTTTGAACGAGGCCCTTAATTATCCCATAGGGTGTTAAATCGTAAGAACATCATATCCCACAGAGAGAAAGAAATGTACAGTATTTCTTTGTAGATATTTCTTTCAGGGAAAGAATATCTGTTTGCAATATATGAATATACGAATTGATACGAATATACGAGTTATATTAACGCTAACGACACGACTTTGGAATGTCCACCGAATGTAGAGATCTGTAACCTGACGTATCGTGTAAAATCTCCGAAAACGAGACGTGATGGTGTATGTATCTGATTTTTATGTATTCTGTAATGGTTTTTATACAAATTCCTGGTCGTTTTACCCTTTTTTTTTAAATCTTATTTATTGTTTGTATTGCAAGAGGAGGTGGTAATAAATGTATTATGGTTGATTGAGTTTTTCTTTACTTTGGTTTATTTTACGTAGTGTAAGTTTGGAACACCCTGTAGGATAATGAAGGAACTTGGTCAAGTATCTCCCTAGTCAGTTTAGTAGCAAAACTAATTAGGAATTGAATGTCTTTTGATTCATTTTGATATCTTAATTACCAAAGAAGATACGGTCTTCTAAATAAAACCTGTCTTTAACTAAAAATGAAATTTGCAAGGTTACACTTAAAATACTGTATATTCTTTGGTAATTAAGATATCGAAATGGATCAAAGGGCATTACATTCCTAATCGATTTGTGTCTAAAACTGACTAGGTAAAATTTTGACCGAGGCCCTTAATTATCCCATAGGGTGTTAAATCGTAAGAACATCATATCCCACAGAGAGAAAGAAATGTACAGTATTTTTTTGTAGATATTTCTTTCAGGGAAAGAATATCTGTTTGCAATATATGATTATACGAATTGATAAATATTTTTAAATAAAAAAAATATATATATGGGGTGTCCCTCACCCAACTTTCCGACTAAATGGTTGGCACAACGAAGTGTCTAAACACTTTTGCAATTATTCAATTTAGAGCCACTCAGGACACTAATTTGACTAATTTGAAAGGAAATTTTTATATCCTAAAATATCTATTAACACTGAAGTATAATAACTAAGTATAATACTTCTTTGACTTGAAGCTGTAGAAATTTATTATTGTTGAAATTAATTGACCATTAATTCTGAACATGTTGACTTAAGTAATTATAATAATCACCGTGTAGGAGAAAAACAGTGGTTACTGGTTTATCGTCAACCTTGCTATTTACTTTGAAATTTGCATAAAATAATATTTACTTCACTTACGACATGTTAGCTGAAGTGCGTATTAAATGAGCGATAGAGCAAATAGGAGAAACGTGAAATAGCAAAGTTATTATGCAAAAGCAGGTATAAACATCCAACCATCTTCGAATTACGAACAAAACTCCCAGAGAAACAAGAATCCCGAAGAAAAAAATCCTACAAACAAAAAATACCACAGAAAAAAAAAACTTGTTACGCCACTGCTTTTATTCGAAGACGTGTGCTTGTATATGTGTGTACGAGTGTACGTGTGTATATTACTGTACATGTGTGTTGTGTGGGTTGCTAGAAAACACTTTGGGAGACGTATAACATCAGCTGTTTTCGACATACAACACTTTATATAAGTAAGAGTGAATTCTATGCATCAAATAAAATAAAACAACGCAACGACCTTGTGTTGAAAGCGTGTTGTAACCAAGCAGAGGCGTTCGACTGTCAAAATCCGAATGGATAACACTCGTATAATATTTTAATTAGCTCTTACGTTCGAGTCTCAAGTATTGAGAGAATTTAAGTCCCATGCTATGCTGTGATCAAGACAGGCATCTCTTCTATCGAAAAGCAATGTAAAGTTTGGCCAAACACGTTTGCTCTTGTGCCTGAATGTAGTGTTACATCATTACATGTAGTTCACACAAATATTAGAGTTTCTGTACAAAAATCTCAAGATTAAATGACCATTATATATGATTTTGGTAATGTTGTTTTTTGTAATACATACCTGACACAGAAAGGTAGTTTTAGGTTATATTTAGTTGTTCCGGAAATAGTTTTAGATGTTTGGAACAAGGGTACGTGACAAATTTTAAAGGGGGTGGCCGGAAAGTACCCAATCTGTCATTATCTAAACATTCTAAACCAGTGTTTCCCAACGTGGGGCGTACGCCCCACTGGGGGGCAATATGATTGTTGAGGGGGGGCAATTGGAATATAGAAAAATTTTGAAAAAAAAACCTACCTTAAAGTCTCTTTGTACCGTTCATACTGCAACCGTTAATCATATCCTTGAGGCTAACTATTAAATATCCCTACACAATTCTAAATCTGAAAAAAAAACACACAATAGGGAAAAATTTAATTAAGCCATCAATATTTGTAAAAACGTTTTTAGAAAAATATGTCAAAGATGTGATAGCTATGCCACTTAAGATACATTGTTGAGGAACATTTTGTTGAAGGTATGTTATTCTGTAAATTAGAAAGCATCACAGCCTCCGGAGATATTCTTCATAAGCAAAAAAATTACTTCAATGTCTTTAATATTCCAGTACAGAACATAACATCCTGTACTGCAGACTGTGCTCCTAACATGATGGACAAGAAAAGCGGCTGTTCAAAGATAAGAATCCAGAAATGCTTCTTGTTCATTGTCTAATATAGCTCCATAGGGAAAACTTGGTAACCAAAAATGTTTGTCCAGTTCTCAATGAAGATTAAATTCGGTTATAAAATATGTCAATTGTATCAAAGCTAATGCCGAATGTGATATTTCAAGTTAATTTGTGAAGTACAAAATAATTCATACTTTTTATAACTAAATTTAATACTTCATTGAACAAATATTTTTGGCTACCAAGTTTTCCCTGTGGATTACACAATGCACAAGAAGCATTTCTGGATTTTCATCTTTAAACAGCCACTTTTCTTGCCCATCATGTTAGGAGCACGATTGGCAGCACAAGATGTTCTGTATTGGAATATTATCGACATAATTAATAACATAGTTTTTTAGCTTAGAAAAAATATCTCTGGAGGTCGTGGTGCTTTCTTATGATTTGCAGAATAACATTTTCTCAAAAAAATGTTCCTTATTAATGTACCTTACATAAGTTGTCAACAAAGCCTCAGTGCCTCTCACTCTTGCTCATTTTAACCATTCTTTTTCTGACAGTGTTGTTACTAAGGGGCACAGCTATCACATCTTTGTCATCTTTTTCTAAAACCGTTTTTACAAATGTTGATATTGACAGTTTAATTAAATGTTCCCCTATTTTGTGCTTTTTTCAGATTTAGCAATCAGCACGAATATTTGATAACTAGACTCAAGGGTACGATTAACACTTGCAGTGACAATTTCAGTTTTAGAGTAAATGTTTAACTTTGTGTTGTTATAATAAAATATGGCAGATTTGTGTTGTATTAGTTTTTAAGTGAATGTTTATTTCTATTTTGTTATAATAAAATATGAAGCAAATTTTGTTTCTGCTAAAATGCTTAGTATTTATTTCAATAATCAAATAAATTATTGTTTTATGTTATTATTTTTATACCCCCAATGGCGCAAGTTTTTCATTACGTCACAGAGAGGAAATTAGTCAAAGTTTGTTGGGCAGAATGTGTACCAATGACGAAATGAGAAACGTACACCGTTCCGAGTAAGGTTCATTTCCAACTCTGTTATAGGTATAAAAAAGACAATATGAAGTGGGGCATGAGATTTTTAGATCAGCTTCGGTGGGGCATAGCTCAAAAAAGGTTGGGAAACACTGTTCTAAACAGTCCTAAGAGCAAAGTGACATGTCTAAAACAGGTGCGACAAAAACGCCTAATCTAGTTTTATTACAGGCTTAAGAAGAATTTCGTGTTACTCATTCAAAAAGCAAATTTTCACGAAGTAATTAAAACATCCGCGAGATAAAAGATAACTAAACTCACTCTCCTCTCTGCCTTTTTTGTTTAATTAGCGTGTTACACAAGATTCCAGAAAACAATTCAACACTTTACGTTGGAAAACTAAACACAACTAAACTTGTGTAGATACATCTGGTTGAAAGATCATTGTGTTTGGTGACATCCGGAACATCTGGTAGCCACTTAGACGAAATAAACAACCAGAAAAAGACAATAATCGTCGCACGCTGTTCATGTGAGAAAAGGAAACGAAAGAAAGCGAATTAAAAATACGACTTTGGTTAGTTCAATGGTACTTTAAAATGCCAACGTAACCCTGAGAACGGTAAAGACAATGAACCAAAGTGTTCTTCCGGTGAAATTAGACATTCAAATGTGCTGCTGAAATAATTAGGCGTTTTATTAGAGACACGTTCGCGTTCGTTTTTGTGGCTAGAATTATTCCAACAGAACTAGAAGTGGAAAACGTCTGTATGCTCGTGCTCGACCACCTTATTTCTACCACGCATTCCTTTAGTTAGAACTACCCGTTAATCGTTCCGCACTTGTATGATTTTCTTCATTGTCCGATGATGGTGGTACCAACTACTGCACCCTACATTGACTCATCAAAGGTTGTGGTGTATAGGTAACCACATGCCAAGCTTGGCATTACCGAAACGACACAATAGTGGTGGACTAGCTCTGTGTATAAGTCAAAATTTTCGATTTTAGTTATTGGGCATTCTAGAAATATGTGGTTAAGGCTTCCCACCTGTCCACATTCGCAATATGGACATTTTAGGATACATTTTAGGTTATCTGCTATCGGTTACTGTTGTTACGAATGTCCGGCAGGGGGCGTTTCGGGTTTGACGTTGACTGTGGTAATAGCAGCAAAACACGGGTCGACAAAAATCGATTTTTTGGATCGAAAATTGTTTTTAAGGCCGTTTTTTTGCTCAAACTCTTTGCGAAGAGTATTTAGAGGGATCTTATCGTAAGACATGAGAGCGAGCGGTTTTTATAAGGTCGGCAGGAACGGATAAAAAATGTAAATTTTTGACGTTCATCGATCCGCTTGTCGGAATTTCTAGACGTCACGTGACAGTTTCTCGAGGTTCGCCTTCACCCGAAGAGGTGCAAAAACGTGATTTTTTAAAAATTGACGCATTTAATTTACAAAATATCGGGCAGTCCACGCGGAATCGTGTTATTTTTTCAATTCGAGCGTCAAAAGTAATATCGAAAAGCCCAATTTTGCAGCTACGCGATCGCAAATGTCGGCGAAAATGGGCGATTCCGCTGAACGCGCCCCACACTTGAAAGTTCGTAATTAGTATAGGTGGATGGACAAGGAATAGCGTTTAATGAAAACAACAAACGACGTTTGGGACACTACCAAAATCATATATACTGGTGATTTAATCTTGAGATGTTTGTACAGAAACTCTAATATTTGTGTGAACTACATGTAACACTAACTACATTCACGCACAAGAGCCAACGTATTTAGCCAAACTTTACGTTGATTTTTGACAGAAGAGATGCCTGTTTTGATCACAGCATAGCATGGGACTTATAATCTCCCAATACCTGACAACTCACGCTATAAAAATCCTCACACAAAATACGACCAAACTAGTAGAACCCTTGATTAACACACACACACACACTCACGTACCAACAACCCTTGGTTTAATTTATATAGTCGGAAACCCTTTATCACACCAGTAGGTTTCATTCCCCTTGAGAATTTGCTCTGTCATCTCATCTGGACCG